>CM055123.1:325267943-325424555 GCA_029206835.1 Rana muscosa
CCCTGGAGAATCAGGATCCAAACAAACTCCTGTGTCATCCCTCAAAGGAGGCTCGCCTGTTGAGGAAAGAATGGGACAGGTTGCAGGTACATCAGGTAGTGGTCTACCGAAGGGGCCCCTCTGATGACTCAGAAGATAAGTGGCAACTGTTCCTCCCAGAGAAACATCGAGAGACTGTTCTGATTGCCCTGCATGACAATCATGGCCATCTAGGGGCTGAAAGGACCTTTCAACTTGTCAGAAGTCGGTTCTATTGGCCCTGCATGAGGGCAGAGGTAGAAGAGTACTGCCACTCATGTGCATGATGCATCCAGAGGAAGACTTTACCCCATCAAGCTGCCCCAATGGGCCATCTACAAAGTCAAGGCCCAGTGGATCTGGTATGCATTGACTTTCTCTGCCTTGAACCTGACCTGAGTGGACTAGGAAATGTTCTGGTGATAACCGACTATTTCACCCGGTATGCCCAAGCTTTCCCAACCAAAGATCAGAAGGCCTCCACCGTAGCCAAGGTACTTATGGAGAAGTACTTTGTCCATTATGGGCTGCCACAGCGGCTTCATTCAGATCAAGGAAGGGACTTTGAGAGTAAACTGATCCGGAAACTCCTGGATTCATTGGGAATCAAGAAGACTCGAACTACACCCTACCACCCACAAGGGGATGCTCAACCGGAAAGGTTTAACCAAACCTTGCTCAACATGTTGGGGACTCTTGAAAGTGAGAAAAAGCAACATTGGAGCAAACACATAGTGGCCCTGGTACATGCTTACAACTGCACCATCAGTGATGCTACAGGTTACTCCCCATATCGACTCATGTTTGGGAGAGAAGCGAGACTACCTGTGGACTTGGCCTTTGGCACCTCTCTGGACCATTCCTCAGCCACATCCCACAAAGGATATGTGGACAAGCTTAGACACAGCCTGAAAGCAGCCTATGAACAAGCTCAAGCGGCCTCAGATCAAAGGGGAGCTCGAAACAAAAGAAACTTCGACTTGAAGGTCCGGGTGCAAGACCTACAGCCCGGGGACCGAGTACTGTTACGCAATCTGGGGGTCCCTGGGAAGCACAAACTTGCAGATAGATGGAGATCTGAACCTTATGTCATCTGTAGGAAGTTGTCGGGCCTGCCTGTCTACAAGTTGAAGCCGGAAGGAAAGGTGGGCCCTCTGAAGACGTGGCATCGAAACCACCTGCTCCCTCTTGCTGAGGCAGTTAGAATACCTCCTGTCATGGAGATCCTGCCAGAAACAGGCGCCCCGGACTTCCTGGTCTCCGTTCGCGCGTGCGTCCAGCGGCTGGCGCCAGAGAGACTATTTAAACCTGTCATTTACAGACAGTCCCTGCTGTCTGCTCTACAGCGTTGTGTGCTAAACCCTGATCTGAGACCATACCTGTGCTAAAAGACCCGGCTTACCTTGACCAACCTGTTATCTGCCTGCACCCGACCCCGGCTTGTTGTGACTACCCTTTGCCTGCATCCTGTACTTCTGCTGCCCGCCTGATATCTGACCCGGCCTGTTTACTACCCTGTTCCTGGTTCCGATCCAGTTTGCTAAACCGATCCAGTCTGCTGAGCTGTCCCAGATCCAGCCTGCTAAGCTGAACCTGCCTGCTAGCTGATCCTGTCTGCTGTGCTTCTTCCGATCCAGTCTGCGAGACCGATCCAGTCTGCTGAGCTGTCCCAGATCCAGCCTGCTAAGCTGAACCTGCCTGCTAGCTGATCCTGTCTGCTGTGCTTCTTCCGATCTAGTCTGCGAGACCGATCCAGTCTGCTGTGCTACTTCCGATCCAGCCTGCTAGCCGTTCCAGTTCCGGTATTCTGCAAGGAGGCTTCCGGGTGTTTGAATCACCACCTCACCACAGTTGATCCTGCCAGGCACCCGTGCCACTCCTTACTCCTGTGCCAACTGTTACCTTACCAGGGGGCCGGGAGTGGGAGCCGTAAGGGAGGCCGTCCCCTGCAATTCGGGCTCACTACCATCAGGTACGTGACAGTAGCAGACAGCCATGCCTGAGCCTGAGCAGGGAGCCTCCCCTATGGAAGATCTGTGTCAGCATCTGGCAGATCTAACCGAAGCAGTCAAGGACCTTCAACAAAACTACACCCGGCTGGAAGAACGGTTACTGGTTCTTCCCAACGCTACCGGAACCCAAGGATTTCCCCATGCTTCCACCTCTTACTCTGGGACTGAGCCAACCCAAACAATAGCAATGCTTCCTCCAGAACCTAGGGTCCCTGCACCGAAAGATTTTCCGGAAATCGAAGTAGCTTTAGGGCTTTTCGCAACTCCTGCGAACTATACTTCACCCTCCAGCCACGAACCTTCGCTCTGGAAATCACTAAAGTGGGCTTTGTGGTTTCCCTGCTTACCGGGGACCCCCAAGCCTGGGCCCACCGTCTCCTGGAACAAAAGGACATAGTTCTGACCAACCTTGCCTCCTTCTTTGACGCTATGGCTCAGCTATACGAGGATCCCCAGCTTTCAGCAACTGCAGAAGCGGCTTTGCGTACCCTTCAGCAGGGACGCAGGGCGGCAGAGGACTACGTGGCCGAGTTTAGGCGGTGGAGCGCAGATACAGACTGGAACGATGCCGCTCTCCGTCACCAGTTTCGCATGGGACTCTCTGATTCTCTGAAAGATGAGCTGGCTAGAGTTGGGGTGCCACAGACTTTGAATGCGTTGATCGATTTAACCATACAGATCGATCGACGCCTAAGAGAACGAAGGGCTGAGAGAGCTACAGGGTTTTCTCACCCAACCTGGATGCTCCCAAGGGCTCCAAGTCACCTGCACACAGTACCCGCTGCATCACCAGCTTCCGCACCCAACGCACCTGAGCCCATGCAGCTTGGGGTTCTTCGTCCTTCCCTTACCCCGGAGGAGCGACAACGTCGTCGGATGAACAATCTGTGTCTGTATTGCGGAGGGCCCGGACATTACGTTAGGAACTGCCCTCTGAAGCTACGTAAATGTCTCTCTATGATTCCTGAATACACGGGTCCTATAGCCAAGACCGCATCTCACCTGGCCCTTTCAGTCTCATTGCAGCTTTCAGGAAAGACCCTACCAACCCCCGCCATTATTGATTCTGGGGCCTGCAGTTGTTTCATGGACTCTTCATTCGCTGCTAAACATCGGATTCCTCTCCTTCCCAAGACCCATGGACTCTCTGTTCACCTGGCTGATGGGTCTGCTATTAAATCCGGCCCTGTAGTTCTAGAGACTGCTCCTATTTCTGCTGTCATTTCCAGCTCCCACCACAAACTGTTACGTATGGACATCATCTCTTCTCCATTATTCCCTGTGATCCTCGGTATGCCCTGGCTGCAAGCTCACAACCCTGCCATCAACTGGGCCACAGGGGAAGTCACCTTTTCGTCACCTTACTGCCAGCAGTTCTGTGGCTCTCACGCCCCTCATGGGCCGTCTAACCTGCTCTGCCTGGATTCAGAAGCTGAATTACGTCAGTCTATTCCAGAAGTCTATCATGAGTACTTGGATGTATTCAGTAAACAACGGGCGGAGGTTCTACCACCCCATCGAGCCTACGACTGCCCCATTGAACTATTACCTGGGGCTGAAATCCCATTTGGAAGGATTTTTCCGTTGACAGAGGTTGAACAGGGGGCACTAAGGGAATACGTTGACGAGAACCTGAAGAAGGGGTTTATTCGCCCATCCACGTCTCCAGCAGGCGCGGGCATCTTTTTCGTCGAGAAAAAGGACCATACCCTTCGTCCTTGCGTGGATTACCGCAAATTAAATAAAATTACGGTGAAGAACCGTTATCCCCTTCCTTTGATGCCAGAGTTATTCCAGAGACTGGGGGCTGCCAATGTCTTCACCAAGCTTGATCTCCGTGGAGCCTATAATTTGGTCCGCATCAGGGACGGAGATGAGTGGAAGACTGCTTTCCGTACTCGATTTGGGCACTTCGAGTATTTGGTGATGCCTTTCGGGTTGTGCAATGCCCCCGCCACGTTTCAATACTTCATTAATGATGCCCTTCGGGACTTTCTGGACTTATTTGTTATCGTCTATCTAGACGACATATTAATTTTCTCTTCCTCCCTCGAATCCCATCGCAGACATGTCAAGAGTGTGTTAGCCCGGCTTCGACAACATGGCCTATATGCGAAAGCCGAAAAATGTGCGTTCGAGCAGGGAAGTATACCATTCTTGGGATTATTCATCTCCAGTGAGGGCATCGAGATGGACCCCCAGAAGATTGCTGCAATCCTAGACTGGCCAGTCCCTACAGACAAGAAGGGAATCCAACGTTTTGTCGGTTTTGCTAATTTTTACCGCAAGTTCATCAGAGGATTCTCGGCCATCATTGCACCAATCACTCAATTAACCCAACAGGGGAACCGCGTCCATTGGTCCTCCGAGGCCCAAAAGGCCTTTGAGGCCCTTAAGGGACTTTTTACCTCTGCCTCCGTCTTAAAGCATCCGGATTCCTCTTTGCCATTCGTCCTCGAGGTAGACGCATCCGAAATCGCTGTAGGGGCAATATTGTCCCAGAGACAAGGAACCAAGGCCCTGCTTCACCCAGTGGCCTTCTTCTCACGCAAGTTGTCAACAGCAGAGAGGAACTACGATGCGGGGGATCGGGAGTTGCTGGCGATTAAGTCTGCGCTAGAAGAATGGCGCTATCTGCTAGAGGGAGCTGCCCATCCAATTCTGATATTTACTGACCATAAGAACCTGGAATATCTGAGATCCGCAAAGAGACTGAAACCACGACAGGCCAGATGGGCGCTCTTTTTCTCCAGGTTTTCGTTCCATGTCACGTATCGTCCAGGCTCCAAGAACACTAAGCCTGACGCCTTGTCTCGGATGTTTCACAAACCCAAAGAAGTTTCTCTTCCGGATACCATCCTTGCCCCTGGGAATTTCCTCTTGCTTCAGGAAAACCTGCTCTCCAGACTTAAACAAGCCTCCGCAGGGCAGTTGCCCTCTCCTGAATCGGAACTGCAGGTTAAGGACGGGTTGCTCTGGCATAAGGACAAGATCTATATCCCCGAGGATCTACGAGTATCTGTCCTGGAACTCTGCCACGACCATGCATTAGCCGGGCACTTTGGCATAGCGAAGACCACCGACTTGGTACAGCGTACCTTTTGGTGGCCTCAATTACAGGAAGATTGTGAAGAATTTGTGGAGTCCTGCACTACCTGCATCAGGAACAAGACTCATAGAACCAAGGCCTGGGGCTTATTAAGACCTTTGCCTGTTCCAGACAGACCATGGAGGATGTTATCCATAGACTTCATTGTCGAGTTACCTCCAGCAGAAGATCATACCACTATCTTTGTGATAGTCGATCGTCTGTCCAAAATGGCACACTTTATTCCGATGAAAGGCACTCCCTCTGCCCCGGAAACAGCACAGGCATTTATCAAGGAAATCGTCAGACTCCACGGGGTACCAGCCAACATTGTTTCAGATCGAGGGGTACAGTTCACCTCCCGCTTCTGAAGGTCCCTCTGTAAGGCCTTGGATATAGAACTGTCATTCTCTTCCGCCTATCACCCCCAGACCAATGGACAGACTGAGAGGACTAACCAAACTCTGGAGCAGTACCTGCGCTGCTTCTCCTCTTTTACACAAGATAATTGGATTTCCCTGCTTCCTTTGGCCGAATTCGCCTACAACAACTCCATCCACTCCGCCACCAAGCAGACCCCGTTCTTTGCCAACTTTGGTTTTCACCCTTCATTCCTACCCAATTCTCTTCCCGAATGTGTGGTGCCAGCAGTACAGGAGAAAATAAATTTATTTTCCACCAATAACCAACTTTTGCAGGAAACTATGACCAGGACCCAGGAACACAACAAATTAACTTTTGACAAGAAGAGACGGGGTGAGTTGGTACTGGTACCCGGTGACCTGGTGTGGCTGTCTACAGTGAACTTGAGGATGGCATGCCCTTCAAAGAAATTGGGTCCCAAGTTCCTAGGACCTTTTCCGGTTAAAAGGAAAATCAATGAAGTGGCTTTTGAACTGGAACTCCCGGATTCACTGAAGATCCACCCAGTATTCCATGTGTCACTGTTGAAACCATCTATTTCCAATCCCTTTCCTGGCCGAAGCTCTGTTACCCCTGACCCTGTTATTATAGACGGGGAAGAGGAGTTTGAAGTAGAGGCTATCCTGGATTACAGGAAGAGAAGGAACCAGAACCAGTTTTTGATAAAGTGGAAGGGGTATGGACCCGAAGAGAATTCTTGGGAGCCCGAGGGGAACATCCACGCTAAGAGTCTGGTACAGTCCTTTAAAAGGTCTCACCCTGAAAAGTTTGCCCGGATGGGCATCCGGAGATTGCCCCTTGGGGGGGGCAATGTCATGGAGATCCTGCCAGAAACAGGCGCCCCGGACTTCCTGGTCTCCGTTCGCGCGTGCGTCCAGCGGGTGGCGCCAGAGAGACTATTTAAACCTGTCATTTACAGACAGTCCCTGCTGTCTGCTCTACAGCGTTGTGTGCTAAACCCTGATCTGAGACCATACCTGTGCTAAAAGACCCGGCTTACCTTGACCAACCTGTTATCTGCCTGCACCCGACCCCGGCTTGTTGTGACTACCCTTTGCCTGCATCCTGTACTTCTGCTGCCCGCCTGATATCTGACCCGGCCTGTTTACTACCCTGTTCCTGGTTCCGATCCAGTTTGCTAAACCGATCCAGTCTGCTGAGCTGTCCCAGATCCAGCCTGCTAAGCTGAACCTGCCTGCTAGCTGATCCTGTCTGCTGTGCTTCTTCCGATCCAGTCTGCGAGACCGATCCAGTCTGCTGAGCTGTCCCAGATCCAGCCTGCTAAGCTGAACCTGCCTGCTAGCTGATCCTGTCTGCTGTGCTTCTTCCGATCCAGTCTGCGAGACCGATCCAGTCTGCTGTGCTACTTCCGATCCAGCCTGCTAGCCGTTCCAGTTCCGGTATTCTGCAAGGAAGCTTCCGGGTGTTTGAATCACCACCTCACCACAGTTGATCCTGCCAGGCACCCGTGCCACGCCTTACTCCTGTGCCAACTGTTACCTTACCAGGGGGCCGGGAGTGGGAGCCGTAAGGGAGGCCGTCCCCTGCAATTCGGGCTCACTACCATCAGGTACGTGACACCTCCCGTGGGAGATTCCCCTGAACCGGCCTCTATCCTGGATATTCCTAGGCCGAATACTCGGTCGCAGGCTTCCCGAGATGAAGATGGAGAGGCCTCTCAACTTAGTGAAAATGAGGATGGAGAACTTAATTGGCTGTGGCCTTCCCCAACTCCAGGAACTTCTACCATAGACCTTCCAACCACTGAGGACACCACAGATGAAACACTGAACCCAGAAGCCACAGAGTTCATCCCCTCTAGTCCTTCAGCAGATTACTGGGAAGATGCCCATGATGGTTACTCAGAGGAAGAGGAGCCTGTGGCACCAGAGCCAGAAATCCCAAGAGAGCAAAGGGCTCGAAGAGTCATCCGGCCTCCTAAGAAGCTGACCTACCCACAAATGGGGAATAGCTCAGA
The DNA here is from genome assembly GCA_029206835.1 of Rana muscosa. Lineage (NCBI taxonomy): Eukaryota > Metazoa > Chordata > Amphibia > Anura > Ranidae > Rana > Rana muscosa. The sequence goes on from CM055123.1 coordinate 325,275,463, forward strand.
GGATTCTGTAGTTACTGCTAGGAGGAATGCTGAAAATCCGGATCCCTCCACTGTCCATTTAGTGGAGGGCAACCCCAGCTCACTCTCTGGCACAGCTAGGCAGGCCACCCATGATAATGTGACCTGTGGGCAAGGGAATTCTACTCCTCAGTTTTGGTGGGAATTCCCTATGCCAACATCGTTTGTAGAATTGTCTAGAGTTGTACATAGTCTTTGTTAAGGTTTATCTTTGGGGACCAAAGAGTTCAAGTGGGGGGAGTGTGTAGCGGGGTGTTCCCCTTTAATGCAAGAGAGACTACATTACCCAGAACCCCATTCGGCAATGTTCTGCCGCAGAGACTCATGGGAGGGGTTATAAAAGGAGGAGGCGAGGCTGGGCTCGGCCTCTTTGGGACACGAGACTACACAGACTGATCCTTCTGTACGGATTTGTCGGAGTGCAAGGCCTGAAGCCTGAGGCCTTGCTCAGCACCAAAGAGCCTTCCACCCCCTCTGCAAGCCTGGGTGGCATCTGACTTTGCTCAGCTACAGCTTTGTTGGATCGGGGACCCGATCGCTGGAGAGACTGAGTGTGTGTGTGACACAGTCGGTGGAAGTTTCCCGGACTGAGACCGTAGTCCGGGCGGGTGAGAGGGAATACGCCCAAACGATATACTGTTACTACATATAGGTCTATAGACTGTCGTGGCCCACCAGTTGTTCCTGATACCCTTATTGAAGAGCCGTACCATAGCTGAACTTACAGTTCGTATAGCCAAGTTCCCACCCATCTTTTTTTTTTTTAAAGGAAAAGGGTTGGTCTTTATTGAGAAGATATCAAAGAACAGGAGATATACAGACATGTCCTGTGCATAGTACAATACGATAGGCCATACACATCATCTATACATAGATCAATGTCAGTCTGACCCAAAATACATTATCAAAACTAAACGAAGGAAAATAAAACAAAGACACAAGAAAAACAGCATCTCAAGATCACTGGGTCCAAGGAGTCCAAACCCGATCAAATTTCTTGGGACAACCCCTGCTAACATATGTCAACTTATACATCGGTATGACCGCATTAACAGAGGAGTCCCAAGACTCAATTTTGGGGGGGGGGGGCAGGGGAGGACCATTGTTTGAGGATTTCTTTCTTAGCATAAAACATTAGCAAAGATACAAGTAACTTTGTGTATCTGGGCCTCTGGTCATCATCGTGTATCCCAAGCAGGGCCAGTTCAGGAGATGCTGGGATAGACAATGCGAGTCGGATATTAATGCATTCAAAGACCTCGGCCCAGAACTTCTCCACCAAGGGACAAGCCCAGAACATATGAAAAAATGTACCCTCCGAAGATCGACATTTCTGACACATAGGGGATCTATCCGGGTAAATACCGTGGAGTCTCTGAGGTGTGTAATAAATACGGTGAATAAATTTAGTCTGCATTAATTTATCTCTAGAGGAGATCAGCAATTTAGACCCATCCTCAAAACATTCCTCCCAAGTAGTTCTGTCCAGGCTGGGGACATCCGTCAACCATTTTCCCCATACGTTGTCTATTTTAGGCGAGTCAACTACCAAAAGTGCAAGGTAAAGAGCAGAGAGCGTCTTCTCAAGATCCTCCTGAGCCAGCAATCTCTCAACAGGATCCGCCACTAAATTAATAGTCTGGGGGAATTGAGCCCTGGCAGCGTGTCTCAACTGGAAGTATCGAAATAGCATTCGCTCCGGCAGCCCATACCGGTCAACCAATTGTCTGAAGGACAATAACCTACCGGAGCGAAAAACATCCCGAAGGGTCTTAATGCCATATCCAGCCCACAGCTGTGGGTCAGGGATTGTCCTAAAATGAGGAAGGGAGGGATTACCCCACAGCGGGCAGAATGGAGAGATGTGGTTCGGACGGTTAAATCTCTTCCGAGCAATAGTCCACACCTTAAGGGTAGTCCTGGTTGGTCCCGGAAGAACCGAGTACGCAGCCGCCCCCCTGTATACCAGGTTCCCCAACTCACCCAGTGAACCCACGACAGCGGCCTCCAAGCAGGTGGTTGCGTTCGACTTGGACTGCATAAACCACCAACGTACTGTGACCAAAATCGCCGCCCAGTAATACACCAGGAGACAGGGGAGCGCAAGACCCCCACAGCGGACAGGGAGTTGTAATGTGGATCTCGCAAGCCTAGGCGAGGAGCCCCCCCAGATAAAGGAGCCTATACAGACATCCAGCTCCTTGAAAAAAGAGCCAGGGAGCCAAACCGGACAGTTCCTAAACATATAAGTGAATCTGGGCAAAAACATCATTTTTAGCACATTAATGCGTCCAAACAGGTTGAGGGGTAGGTCTTTCCATCTGAGACAATGTTCCCTAAGTCTCATCACCAGGGGTTTCAGATTGAGGCGGCGAAAATCCCAAAGGTCCCTCGATACCACAATCCCAAGGTATTTGAACTCCTCGACCCATATCAACGGGGTACAAGAGACCCCGCCCCGGGGCCGAGGATCCAGCGGGAACAAGACCGATTTAGACCAATTGATCCTAACCCCGGAAAATCGGCCGAATTCCTCAAATATCTGCAGAGCTGCCCGCAAAGAACCATCAGCATCCTGAAGATAGAGTAAGGCATCATCTGCATATAGGGATATTTTCTCCTCCAGAGGGCCAACCCGCAGCCCACGAACCGCAGAAGACTCTCTAATCAAGATCGCCAGCGGCTCCAAGGCCAGGGCAAATAAGCTGGGTGATAAGGGACAACCCTGTCGGGTGCCCCTCTGGAGGAGAAAAAACTCTGACAACCTGTCGTTAGCACGGACTCTAGCTCTGGGGGAGTCATACAACATTCCCAGCCACCTGCAGAACCTAGGCCCAAACCCGAATCGTTTCAAAACCTCCCATAGATAACCCCATTCCACCGAGTCAAAAGCCTTCTCCGCATCAAGAGAGGCTATGACTCGGTTACCACCATTGTCATGGGAGGTGTCTAGATTAAGGAACAGTCGACGGATGTTGATGTCCGTGCCTTTACCCGGCATGAATCCCGTCTGATCCGGGTGGACCAAATCCTTCAGCACCGTAATCAGACGAAGGGCAAGGATCTTGGCCAATAACTTGGCATCAGCATTAATGAGAGAAATAGGCCTATAAGAGCCACAATCCTCTGGATCCTTACCAGGTTTGGGCACCAACACCACCATAGCATCAGCCATTGTAGCAGGAAGGGAGCCCCGAACCATAAACTTCTGAAAAAGATCCGTCAGTCTAGGGGCCAACAACTCCTGATATTCTGAGTAAAACTCAATAGGGATGCCATCCAACCCAGGGGCTTTCCCTGACTGCATACAGCTCAGTGCCTTCTGCACCTCCTCTAAAGTAATGTCCTTTTCTAAGTCCAAGCTCCGTTCCGGGTCAAGCGTGGGGAAGGGGACCCTGTCCAAAAAGTCGGAGAGGTCCTCATCGGTATAAGTCACCCTGGATGAGTAAATGTCTCTATAGAAGCGAAAAAATCTAGAGCAAATGGATTCCGGGGAAGTAAGCAACAAGCCGTCCGTGTCTCTAAGCCGGCCCACATGTGTAGAGGCTCGCTGCCCCCTGGCTAACCAAGCCAAGAGTTTGCCATTTTTGTCCCCAAACTCAAAGACTCTCTGGGCCCTATCAAGCATGGATTTCTTAGTGATGTCCACCCTCATCAAGGACAATTCCCTAAGGGTGTGCTGCCAGGCGTGATAGGCCTCTGAGCCAGGCGACTGTACATAAGCCCTTTCACGCGACAGGGCATCTGCCTCCAGCTGTCTCAGAGCCCGCTCAGACCCCCTCCTCCTAACAGCAATCTTCTTAATATACACACCCCTCAACCAGGCTTTAAAAGTATCCCAGAGTATTAATGGGCCTGAGGACTCAGCATTCCGTAGCCAGAAACTACAGATCTCATCCGGTAGGTCCTCTTGGATCTCCGGATCTGCCACCCAGTATCTGGAAAGTCTCCAGACCCCCCAGACTCCAGAAGAGGCAGCACCAACCGAGACCATCAACGGAGCATGATCAGAAATGCCGCGAGAGAGAATCTCAGTCGAAACCACCTCCCCAACCAGTCCGGGAGAGGCAAACGCCATGTCTATTCGAGACAGAGTACGGTATGTAGCTGAAAGACAAGTATATTGGGTGTCAGAAGGGTGAAAACTGCGCCAAAGATCCGTCAAACCAAATGAGGAAGCCCACAAAGACAGTCCTGAACTAGGGGCAGGTGAGGGCCGGAGTCTGTCCCGCACGTCAGACATGACTAAGTTGAAATCCCCCACTAACAGTACCTTATCTACCCCATATTGAACAGCCATCTGCATCACTGAGTGGAGAAGGGTGGGGTCCGCAGGAGGGGGCAGATAGAGTCCAATAATAACATACGGAACATCCGCTATTAGAGCATGCATAATAATAAACCTACCACCAGGGTCAGTGCGAATCGCCTGCAACTGGAAAGGCAAGGAGCGGTGCACAAGGATACTCACTCCCCTAGCATAATTGGAATAGGAGGCATGATAATGAGCGCCCACCCAGGCCCGCCTCAGCCCCAGGACTCTAGAGCCCACCAAATGCGTCTCCTGCAGTATACAGATTTTCGGATTATGCTGCTGAATGAATTTAAACACTAGTGACCTCTTAACAGCAGAGTTGAGGCCCCTGACATTCCATGACATTACAGTAAACTTAGCCATCATGTAGGTACGACAAAAATGAAGGATAGTAGCTCATGTTCCCCATCCTAGGTACCCTGAGTGAGCGCAGCGCCCCCGCACTAGGCAAGGGACGCATCCAGAGGCGGAAGACCAGGAGGCACCGCACCTCCACGGCCAACACCGGAGAACACAGCCACCGAGCAGACCTTGAAAACATTATCACTAAGACCAACCAATTAACAGTTAAGGAAATAAACATAACAAACCATAAAACAACCGCAATATGGACAGCAACGGCCATCCAACCCCCACCCCCCACCCCGTGTCCTCCCAACATGGAGTAACACATCTTTCCCCAAACAGAACTTGTCCAATGACTATCTCAAAGAGATTCGGAGGCGCGGGCCGCAGCAAACCGGCCCACACAGTCACCAGTGAATGACGAACATAACCCAAAAAAGAAAAAAAAAAACAATAATAAGAGGTATGTATAGTCACAGGTGTGAGATGCTGGAGTGAGAAACCAACAAATATTCCTGGGTACAGAAAAACAAAGCACATGGCGGTCATTCAGCAGGTTCAATGGGCAGGGGAATTCCAGTGTAGCTTCAGGCAGAAAACATGGGGAGGACACAGGATTGTAGGTAGGTAGTCCAGACCAAATAGACAGACCCCCCAGTCTCACACCCGATCACCCCAGTCAAAACCCCCCCCATGAGTAACCCCAAGTACCTTAATACCCCAGCTGCAAAACACTGCCACGTACGCTAGGGGAATGAATAAGCCTCATGGAGGCAGTGTCTCAAGCCATGCACCTGCATCCTTAGGATTGGTGAAGATCCGCACAGTCTCACCGTCGACCACCCGCAGTTTAGCCGGGAACATGAAGCTGTAGCTGATTCCCTTCGTCCGGAGAGCCGCTTTCACGCCATCAAAGGAGCGCCTCTGCCTCTGCGTCTCCATGGTGTAATCCGGAAAGAACATCAGCCTGGTGTTTCGGTACGGGATATTACCCGCCACGCGGGCGTCTCGGAGCAGCTCATCCCTATCCCGGAAATTCAACAACCGAAGGATGAAGGTACGGGGGGGGCCCCCTCCGGACCTGGTCTTGGCGGCACACGATGAGCCCGCTCCACTGTAAAATGCGGGGAGAGCTGAGCCGCAGGCAGCAGGGTCTTGAGGAGATCCTCCATGAACGTCGCGGGACTGCGCCCTTCCACCCCCTCCGGGAGGCCTACAATGCGGATGTTGTTGCGCCTGCTTCTATTTTCGGCGTCCTCCGCGCGGTACTCAAGCGCCTTCACCTTGGTGAGCAAGGTCCGGATGGAGGCATCATGCCCGGACACCGTGTCCTCCACGTCGCCAACCCGCTGCTCAGCGCCCGTCAGTCTGGAGCGGATTTTGTCCAGATCCTGCCTCAGCAAGCCCACGTCCATCTGCACTGCCTCAAGCTTGTTTGTGAGCATCGTCTGGCAGGTGGTGATGGCCGCCTGGCAGGTCGTAATAGCTGCCATGACCTCCGGGATACCAGGCGGGGAAGCCGCCACGCTTTCCTCCTGGTCCGTCTGCGACGCCATATTGTGTCGGCACGCAGGCTCGCCCGGCAGTAGAGAGGCCGGATTTTCTGTGGTCGCAACAGCCAAGGGGAACCTCAACCTTTTGCCCCTCTTCGGGCCTCCGGAGGGTCTGGACGGCATACAGGTGCAGTGGACCCAAAATCAGAAGAAATCCACCCAGGAACGGAGTTAAAGACGGATCATAGTCCAGCAGAGCTCAGAAGGTACGTCCGCTCAGTCTGCCATGCCGGCCACGCCCCCCATCTTTACCTACCCCATTGGATTACAAAGTTTGTACTCTGTTAATGTGCACCACCGTTAAAGATCTGCCGGTGAAGAAAAAGGACTAAGTTATAGATCTCAGAAACCAGGCCTGGTGGGGTTTCTAATGTGTTTTGGGTTACTGCGCCATAGGGCACTTAACTAACGTTCGCCCGTGTGGCGCACTTGTTGCATGTCAGCTCTTTAGTGTGTTAGCGTTGCAGGGCTCTGCATTACCATTGATTATTCTGTAAACTGTGATTACTGTTATATCTTTCTTACCAAGAGCTTAAGTAAAACCTTATACTTATTTAAATTTAGTAATGTCTCAATGCTCAGTTATTCATAAAGTATAAGATATACAATTTACTGTCAATACTAGCTGTGCCAGTAGGGGGTAGAGCCTATTGCCGGGGGTTGGCGGAGCTGCCATCAGGGCCCAAACTAAATCTGCGGCCTTCTTAGTTGGAGGTATCGCTACACGTGGGGGTTCTCGTCCGGAATCCTGATGCAGCAAGTGAACGCCAGAGGTGCCGGCATGGACCCCATGGTTCCACGAGCGGTAGAAGAATGGTGCAAAGCCTCTAACGCAGAGCCAAACCAGTCGATAGTCATCAGCCTCCCTGGGGAGACATGGTCGACTGAAACGGTAGAGGAATTGATGAAGTCAGTGTCCCCAAATCACACACCGTGGGTGATGGAGATAAAGTCAGACCCAGACACCTCATATCAGTATGCATTAGTGGAGTACTGGAACGGGATGCCAGAGGCCTGTAAGCGCAAGTGTGTGCGGACGCCAGACAACAGAACTTATAGGTTGGCGCACGCAGTAACTGAAAGAAAGGAACCATCACCAACGGGATCACCGCAGGCTGCGGCCCGTACCCCACCGGGAGAAAGGGACAGGGCGACGCCCCCGGTGGCGCCTGCACCTGCCACTGTTATATCACCAGAACTGATAGGTGCGATAGGGGATCTGCTAACCAAGTGTCAGAAGGCAAACACGGTGCATGTAGAGACTAGCTACCGGAGACTAAAGACATTCTCAGGGAAGCTCCCTGTCCCCGCAGGGGAAGAAGACTTTGACACTTGGGTGGAGCAGGCATTGCAGGCAGTAGAGGCATGGGAGGTGCCTGAAGCGCAGAAGAGGCAACGAGTGATGGAAAGCCTTAAAGGCGCAGCAGCAAAAGCAGTGAAAAGCTTTCGGTTTGGGAACGCAGATTGCACGGCTCAAGACTGTCTAGCCATGCTGCAAGAAGAGTTTGGTCAATTGGAAAAGGTGACTGAGATGGTCTACCAGTTTGAACACACTTTCCAACAACCGGAGGAGAAACTTTCCGAGTATGTTAGAAGACTGAACAGGTTGTTGTGTAAGATTGTGTTGAAGAAGGGGATGAGGCCCCAAGACACAGATGCGGCAAGAATGAAGCAAGTCTTAAAGGGAGCGCTGCGCTCGGATCCAGTCTGGTTGCACCTGAAAACCTTTAGGAGGAGGAACATTGCTGACTTATGCTGACTTGATAAAAATCATCAGAGATGAGGAGGCACTGCAACAGGACCAGCAGTTGATTAGGACAAGTGTTGTACCCGCACAGGTGCTAGTCAATCCAGTAATGACCCCTGAAAGAGATTCGGAGATAGACACCCTGAAAGCTCAAATGTCCAAGGTGTTAGAGATGTTGACCTCTCTGATGGAAAAAGACACAGAGGGTCCCAAGAAAGTACCAAGGAAGGAATTATTCCCAGTTGCCTCAGCACCCGCATCTTTACAAGAATGGGGAGATATCGTCTGCTTTAACTGTGGAGGAATTGGACATATTGCGGCTACATGCTCCAGTCCCAAAAATAAGAAAATAGACAACCGCAAGCCGGCGGGAAACTTCAGAGGGCCCCGGTGAAGGAGTCAACCGGGTGCCCATCACCTTCAGTGAGCTCCAAACTGAAAGCAAAGCAGAAAATAACAGGAGATAAAACGCCTCGGGGGAAACACAACATTCCTAAACAGAGATACACCCCAGAGAAAGGGGGTAAGACCCCTCAGAAGAGGCACAGCACTCCCCAGAGAGGGTGCACACCTAAGAAAAACAATAGTATCCCTCAGCGGGTCCTTACACCCAGTAAAGTGGGGGGAGTCAATGCATACCAGGCTCAAGAAAGACTGAAGTCCAAAGGGGATTGGACGAGAAGAGGTTCAAAGAAAAAAAGTCTGAAGGAAGCGACCCCTGCCGGGCCTTACCCGGAGAAGCTGGTAGGCCCATCTCCTATAGTGTCTCCTTTCAAGTGGATGGAGTCTACACCAGAGCAATCTTGGATACTGGGGCGCAAGTAACCCTGCTATACAGAGACTTTTACGATAAGTGCTTGAGTCACCTACCCATCCGGAAAATAGAGGGACTAGAGATATGTGGGATTGGAACCCAGAACTTCCCCTACGTTGGCTATCTGCCTGTCAGGATGACCTTTGACCCATCTGTGACTGGAAAAGCCGAAGTGTTTGACACTCTGGCAGTTGTGTGGCCTCGGCCACCAGGAGCCAACAAGAGCTCCCTGATAATAGGGACAAACACGGACCTGGTCCGAAGACTTCTGACCCCTCTAGTGAAAGGGAAAGGGGCAGCGGTCACCAAGATCCACCCCATGCTGAAGACAGCTTACCAAAGGCTGGTCTTAGAGCAGAAGACCCCAGGAGAGGGGATAGGGAAGGTGTGGAGACTTGGAAGAGGAGGGATAGTGCTGCAGCCCGGTGAAGTAACCTGTCTCAGAGCCACTGTGAAGCTTACTTGGGAGCAGCCTGGACCCTTTGTCATGTTGGAATCTGATCCAAGAGAAGGGTCCCACCGTCTGGAAGTGATACCAGAAGTGATTCCGCTGAAGGCCCTAAAGAAGGCCCATTGTAGAGTCCCAGTGAGTGTTAGGAACAATACGGATGGCCCCATGGAGGTCCCAGCCAGGATGCTGCTAGGCCAGGTGAGCCCTGCTGCCCCTGTCAACCTGTCAGAGGTGGGCGAAGGAGGAGATGCTTGGGAGAGGATATCCATGGAAAACCCGAATCTGCCCAGGGCTTGGAAAGAGAGAGCCAAGGCCCAGCTGAACAGATGGGAGAAGATCTTCTCTAAAGATGAGTTCGATGTGGGGTGTGCAAGGAGTGCCACCCATCGGATCCGCCTCCAGGAAGATAAGCCCTTCAGAGAGAGAGTCAGGCGGGTCCCCCTAGCAGATCTGGAGGATCTAAGGGAACAACTCTCAGAACTCAAAAGGACTGGAGTGATACGGGAATCTAGAAGCCCCTATGCATCCCCGATAGTGGTGGTCAGGAAGAAGAATGGGTCATTGAGGCTCTGTATCGACTACAGGACTCTCAACAGGAGAACCATACCTGACCAGTATACTACTCCAAGGATAGAGGATGCCCTACAGAGTTTGTCTGGAGCCAAGTGGTTCAGTGTTATGGATCTCAAGAGCGGGTACTATCAGATCCCCATGCACCCAGAAGACAAGGAGAAGACAGCTTTCATAACCCCAGTAGGGTTCTTTGAATTCGACCGGATGCCTCAAGGTCTGTCTGGAGCCCCAGCTACTTTCCAGCGTCTTATGGAGAAGACTGTAGGAGACATGAACCTTATTGAAGTCCTTGTGTACCTGGACGATGTCATAGTCTTTGGAAGAACCCTGGAGGAACATGAGGAGAGGCTGGAAAAAGTATTGGGGAGACTCAGTGAGGAGGGACTCAAACTTTCGCCTGAAAAGTGTCGGTTCTACCAGTCTTCTGTGAACTATCTGGGGCACATAGTGTCCGAAGAAGGGGTGGCCACAGACCCCGAGAAATTGGAGGCAGTTACCCCCTGGCCACGACCCACCACAGTAACAGAACTCAGATCCTTCTTGGGTTTCTGCTCCTACTATAGGAGGTTTGTGGAGGGATTTGCCCGAATTGCTAGACCATTGAATGAACTGCTCAAGACTGAGGGGGAAGAGGACGACTCAGGGCCCAGGAAGCCGGGAGAGTCAGTCAGAAATCAGTGGAACCAGAAGTGTGAAGAGGCCTTCCAGGCATTAAAGGAGAGTCTAACCACTGCCCCAGTCTTGGCCTACGCAGACCCAACCAAGCCCTATGAACTACACGTAGATGCTAGTCATGACGGTCTGGGAGGAGTACTTTATCAAGAACACGAAGGGCAACAACGGCCTGTTGCCTATGTGAGCAGGAGCCTGACCCCCTCTGAGAAGAACTACCCCACTCACAAGCTGGAGTTCCTGGCCCTCAAGTGGGCGGTAGTAGACTACCTGTATGGGGCGGAGTTCACTGTGAAGACCGACAACAACCCCCTTACCTACCTTTTCACCACGGCCAAGCTGGACGCCACTGGACACAGGTGGCTGGCCGCACTGTCTGGATTCATCTTCAGCCTAAATTATAGGCCAGGGGCTGGGAATAAAGACGCAGATGCTCTGTCCAGGAGATCTCATGCCCCAACCAGTGATATAGAAGATTGGACCCAAGTGGCACCGGACGGGGTGCGGGCCCTTTGTCAAGGAGCTGAATTCCAGGCCAGAGGAGGCTCCAGAGCAGAAGAAATAGGAGTTACCATGGTGGGAGTCCCAAAACACTACTGTGGAGTGACTCAATTGGACGAAGACAACCTGCCGAGATTGTCCAAGAAGGATTTGAGGAGTGACCAATTGGAAGACCCCATGGGGAGATTGGTCCTGGAGGCCCTGGAGAATCAGGATCCAAACAAACTCCTGTGTCATCCCTCAAAGGAGGCTCGCCTGTTGAGGAAAGAATGGGACAGGTTGCAGGTACATCAGGTAGTGGTCTACCGAAGGGGCCCCTCTGATGACTCAGAAGATAAGTGGCAACTAGGGATGAGCTTCGTGTTCGAGTCGAACATACGTTCGACTCGAACATCGGCTGTTCGATCGTTCGACGAAGATCGAACGATTTGGGCCGTTCGCGCCAAATTCGAGTGACGCGAACGGCCCACAATGCACTACGCCATCGCAGTGTCATCCAGGCGCTGTGATTGGCCAAGCATGCACTGTGACCCCGCATGCTTGGCCAATCACAGCGCCGGCAGCGAGGAGAGCAATGATTGGCCACAGGCAGGATGCCTGTGGCCAATTATTGCTGAGGGGGTTTAGTACACGCCCCACACTATAAAAGGCCGCCAGCGCGGCGGCCTTGTGTAGTGTGTTCCGGAGCAGGGAAAGAGAAGCATAGGCAGGGACAGTGTCATTTTTTTTACTTTACTAATCCTGGATTCCTTGTGTTTAGGGACAAATAAGGATAGGTAGGGAGAGTGTCAGTAACAGTGTGTTATTCTGTGCTAAACCTTGTTTGTAGGGACAGAGAGGTACAGTGAGGGAAAGTGTCAGTGTGCTATTCTGTGCTAATCCTTGTTTGTAGGGACAGAGAGGTACAGTGAGGGAAAGTGTCAGTGTGCTATTCTGTGCTAATCCTTGTTTGTAGGGACAGAGAGGTACAGTGAGGGAAAGTGTCAGTGTGTTATTCTGTGCTAATCCTTGTTTGTAGGGACAGAGAGGTACAGTGAGGGAAAGTGTCAGTGTGCTATTCTGTGCTAATCCTTGTTTGTAGGGACAGAGAGGTACAGTGAGGGAAAGTGTCAGTGTGCTATTCTGTGCTAATCCTTGTTTGTAGGGACAGAGAGGTACAGTGAGGGAAAGTGTCAGTGTGCTATTCTGTGCTAATCCTTGTTTGTAGGGACAGAGAGGTACAGTGAGGGAAATTATCAGTGTGCTATTCTGTGCTAAATCTTGTTTGTAGGGAGGGACAGAGTAGGACAGTGAGGGAAAGTGTCAGTGTGCTATTCTGTTCTAAACCTATTTTGCTGAACCATATTTTCAATCCTTGAGTTTAGGGACAGAGAGGTACAGTGAGTGAAACTGACAGTGTGCTATTCTGTTCTAAACCAATTTTGCTGTTCCATATTTTCAATCATTGAGTTTAGGGACAGAGAAGGACACTCGTGGAAATTATCAGTGTGCTATTCTGTGCTAAATCTTGTTTGTAGGGAGGGACAGAGTAGGACAGTGAGGGAAAGTGTCAGTGTGCTATTCTGTTCTAAACCAATTTTGCTGTTCCATATTTTCAATCCTTGAGTTTAGGGACAGAGAAGGACACTCGTGGAAATTATCAGTGTGCTATTCTGTGCTAAATCTTGTTTGTAGGGAGGGACAGAGTAGGACAGTGAGGTAAAGTGTCAGTGTGCTATTCTGTTCTAAACCAATTTTGCTGTTCCATATTTTCAATCCTTGAGTTTAGGGACAGAGAAGGACACTCGTGGAAATTATCAGTGTGCTATTCTGTGCTAAATCTTGTTTGTAGGGAGGGACAGAGTAGGACAGTGAGGGAAAGTGTCAGTGTGCTATTCTGTTCTAAACCTATTTTGCTGAACCATATTTTCAATCCTTGAGTTTAGGGACAGAGAGGTACAGTGAGTGAAACTGACAGTGTGCTATTCTGTTCTAAACCAATTTTGCTGTTCCATATTTTCAATCCTTGAGTTTAGGGACAGAGAAGGACACTCGTGGAAATTATCAGTGTGCTATTCTGTGCTAAATCTTGTTTGTAGGGAGGGACAGAGTAGGACAGTGAGGGAAAGTGTCAGTGTGCTATTCTGTTCTAAACCAATTTTGCTGTTCCATATTTTCAATCCTTGAGTTTAGGGACAGAGAAGGACACTCGTGGAAATTATCAGTGTGCTATTCTGTGCTAAATCTTGTTTGTAGGGAGGGACAGAGTAGGACAGTGAGGGAAAGTGTCAGTGTGCTATTCTGTTCTAAACCAATTTTGCTGAACCATATTTTCAATCCTTGAGTTTAGGGACAGAGAGGTACAGTGAGTGAAACTGACAGTGTGCTATTCTGTTCTAAACCAATTTTGCTGTTCCATATTTTCAATCCTTGAGTTTAGGGACAGAGAAGGACACTCGTGGAAATTATCAGTGTGCTATTCTGTGCTAAATCTTGTTTGTAGGGAGGGACAGAGTAGGACAGTGAGGGAAAGTGTCAGTGTGCTATTCTGTTCTGAACCAATTTTGCTGTTCCATATTTTCAATCCTTGAGTTTAGGGACAGAGAAGGACACTCGTGGAAATTATCAGTGTGCTATTCTGTGCTAAATCTTGTTTGTAGGGAGGGACAGAGTAGGACAGTGAGGGAAAGTGTCAGTGTGCTATTCTGTTCTAAACCAATTTTGCTGAACCATATTTTCAATCCTTGAGTTTAGGGACAGAGAGGTACAGTGAGTGAAACTGACAGTGTGCTATTCTGTTCTAAACCAATTTTGCTGAACCATATTTTCAATCCTTGAGTTTAGGGACAGACAAGGACACTCGTGGAAATTATCAGTGTGCTATTCTGTGCTAAATCTTGTTTGTAGGGAGGGACAGAGTAGGACAGTGAGGGAAAGTGTCAGGGTGCTATTCTGTTCTAAACCAATTTTGCTGTTCCATATTTTCAATCCTTGAGTTTAGGGACAGAGAAGGACACTCGTGGAAATTATCAGTGTGCTATTCTGTGCTAAATCTTGTTTGTAGGAAGGGACAGAGTAGGACAGTGAGGGAAAGTGTCAGTGTGCTATTCTGTTCTAAACCAATTTTGCTGAACCATATTTTCAATCCTTGAGTTTAGGGACAGAGAGGTACAGTGAGTGAAACTGACAGTGTGCTATTCTGTTCTAAACCAATTTTGCTGTTCCATATTTTCAATCCTTGAGTTTAGGGACAGAGAAGGACACTCGTGGAAATTATCAGTGTGCTATTCTGTGCTAAATCTTGTTTGTAGGGAGGGACAGAGTAGGACAGTGAGGGAAAGTGTCAGTGTGCTATTCTGTTCTAAACCAATTTTGCTGAACCATATTTTCAATCCTTGAGTTTAGGGACAGAGAGGTACAGTGAGTGAAACTGACAGTGTGCTATTCTGTTCTAAACCAATTTTGCTGAACCATATTTTCAATCCTTGAGTTTAGGGACAGACAAGGACACTCGTGGAAATTATCAGTGTGCTATTCTGTGCTAAATCTTGTTTGTAGGGAGGGACAGAGTAGGACAGTGAGGGAAAGTGTCAGTGTGCTATTCTGTTCTAAACCAATTTTGCTGAACCATATTTTCAATCCTTGAGTTTAGGGACAGAGAAGGACACTCGTGGAAATTATCAGTGTGCTATTCTGTGCTAAATCTTGTTTGTAGGGAGGAACAGAGTAGGACAGTGAGGGAAAGTGTCAGTGTGCTATTCTGTTCTAAACCAATTTTGCTGTTCCATATTTTCAATCCTTGAGTTTAGGGACAGAGAAGGACACTCGTGGAAATTATCAGTGTGCTATTCTGTGCTAAATCTTGTTTGTAGGAAGGGACAGAGTAGGACAGTGAGGGAAAGTGTCAGTGTGCTATTCTGTTCTAAACCAATTTTGCTGAACCATATTTTCAATCCTTGAGTTTAGGGACAGAGAGGTACAGTGAGTGAAACTGACAGTGTGCTATTCTGTTCTAAACCAATTTTGCTGTTCCATATTTTCAATCCTTGAGTTTAGGGACAGAGAAGGACACTCGTGGAAATTATCAGTGTGCTATTCTGTGCTAAATCTTGTTTGTAGGGAGGGACAGAGTAGGACAGTGAGGGAAAGTGTCAGTGTGCTATTCTGTTCTAAACCAATTTTGCTGTTCCATATTTTCAATCCTTGTGTTTAGGGACAGAGAAGGATAGGCAGGGGACAGTGTCAGTGTCATTGTTGCTAAGCCTCCTGCACAGTATACACCTGAAGGTAGCCCTTATTGCTCTTTTTCCCATCTCCCTGCAGGCCATCCATTAAAATGTCTGGAAGGCAAACAAGGAGAGGCAGACAGTCAGGAGGCAAAAAAAGAGGGCAAGCAGGCTCTGTGTCTGGGGGCAACAGTGCTGGTCTTGGACGCGGTGCATTGTCATCAGCACATGGCCATGGGACACGCTTGTCCTTCTTTTCGGCAGCTGGACATGTTGAGCCACATCATGCCGAAGACTTGGTAGAGTGGATGACCAAGCCCACCTCATCCTCCTCATCCTCTCTCACCCAGGCTCAGGGTACTGGCAAAGCAGCTGCCAAAGCGTCCTCTTCTCTGGTATCATTATCTTCATTAGTCAATCCTTCCCTAGACCCACCATGTCCTCCTCCTGAGGAGTCCCCCGAACTGTTTGAGCACAGTGTTGGGTATATGCTCCAGGAGGATGCCCAGCGTTTGGAAGGATCTGATGATGATACCCAGCTAGAGGAAGGCAGCAGCGTGAGAGCAGAGAGAGGGGATGCTCAAGAAGGACACCAATCTGGCAGTCATGCTCCAGCAGCTGCAGCATACTGCCAGATTGGCTCCAGTGATGAGGAGGGAGGGGATGATGAGGTCACTGACTCCACGTGGGTGCCTAATAGGAGAGAGGAGGAGGAGGAGGAGGATGAGGAGGAGGCACATCTCCAACGAGGCAGGATGCCCTTGAGTGGCCAGCGTATGGGCAGCACACCGACGGAATCACACCGCAGAGCTCCGCCTGTGCAGGGCGCTGCCTCTGCCCGTCATTCAAAAAGTTCTTTGATGTGGGCCTTTTTTGAGGCGAGTGCATCAGATCGCACAGCTGCTGTTTGCAACATATGTCTCAAGCGTATATCGCGTGGCCAAAACATCAGCCGCTTGGGCACCACATGCTTGATCAGACATATGTTGACCTGCCATGCAGCTCGTTGGCAAGCCTACCTTAAAGACCCACACCAAAGAACAAAGCTGACCTCTTCTTGCACCGACTCAGCTGGGATCTCCAACCCCACTATACCTTCACTCCTCTCTGAAACCTGCTCTGAGAGGAATGAAGGTGTAGAATTAGGTGTGTCACAGGCAAGTACTTGCGGGCACTCTGCTAGCAGTACACCAACGTCCGATTCTAGCAGGCAAATTTCCCTGCCCCAGCTGCTGGACCGTCGAAAGAAGTTCACTCCCAGCCATCCACATGCCCAGCGGTTGAATGCTAGCTTGGCTAAATTGCTAGCGCTTCAACTGCTGCCTTTTCAGTTGGTAGACTCGGCCCCCTTCCGTGAGTTTGTGCAATGTGCGGTTCCTCAGTGGCAGGTTCCCAAACGCCACTTTTTCGCACGGAAGGCGATTCCTGCTCTCTACAGGCATGTGGAAGGCAATGTCTTGGCCTCGCTGGACAGGGCGGTCAGCGGTAAGGTGCATATTACCGCTGACTCATGGTCCAGCAGGCATGGACAGGGACGTTACCTTTCTTTCACGGCCCATTGGCTCACTCTTTTGGCAGCTGGGAAGTATGCAGGACAAGGTGCAGTAGTGTTGGAGGTTGTTCCACCGCCACGCCTCCAAAATGCTACTACTGGTTGTGACACACCTCTCTCCTCCACCCCCTCCTCTTCTTCTTCCTCCATGGCCTCTTCCTGTGGTTTGTCCTCGGAACCAGCGGTGCTCCGTAGGCGTTCAAGGGGCTACGCAAGTACGCAGGCAAAAAGATGCCATGCCGTGCTTGCGCTGGTGTGTTTGGGGGACAGGAGCCACACTGGGGCAGAGGTCCTGTCTGCTCTGCAGGGGCAGGCCGAGAGGTGGTTGACGCCACGCCAGCTTAAGCCAGGAATGGTGGTTTGCGACAATGGCACCAACCTCCTCTCCGCCCTCCGACAGGGACAACTGACCCATGTGCCCTGTATGGCTCACGTCCTTAACCTGGTGGTGCAGCGGTTCTTGGGCAGGTACCCGGGCTTACAGGATGTCCTGAGGCAGGCCAGGAAAGTCTGTTTGCATTTCCGCAGATCTTATAATGCCAGTGCTCGCCTGGCTGAGCTGCAAAAGGAGTTGAACCTGCCCAAGAACCGCCTTATATGTGACATGCCCACCAGGTGGAACTCAACGTTGGCCATGCTGCAGCGGCTGCACACGCAGCAGAGGGCCATCAATGAGTACCTGTGCGACTACGGCACCAGGACAGGGTCAGGGGAGCTCGGGTTTTTTTCACCACGCCAGTGGGGCATGATCAGGGATGCATGCACTGTCCTGGCACCATTTGAGGAGGCCACGAGGATGGTGAGCAGTGACAGTGCATGCATCAGTGACACTGTACCTCTTGTCCACCTGTTGGAACATACGCTGCGTGGAATAATGGACAGGGCACTTGAGGCAGAACAGAGGCAGGAAGAGGAGGACTTCCTTGCCTCTCAAGGCCCCCTTTACCCAGACAGTGTTCCTTCTGTCCCACCCATCGCACAGGAAGAGGAGGAGGAGGAGGAGGATTGTGTCAGCATGGAGGTGGAGGCTGGCACTCAGCATCATCAGCAGCAGTCTTTTAGGGATGATTTACAGTCCCAAGAAACCAGTGGACTTGTACGTGGCTGGGAGGAGGTGGCTGCGGATCATGTCGTCCTTAGTGACCCAGAGGACTCCGGACTGAATGCCTCAGCTAACCTACGCTGCATGGCCTCCCTGATCCTGCAAAGTCTGCGGAAGGATCCTCGTATTCTTCGGATCAAGGAGAGGGACCATTACTGGCTGGCCACTCTCCTTGATCCACGGTACAAGGGTAAGGTTGCGGACCTTATCGTACCGTCGCAGAGGTAGCAGAGGATGAGACAACTCCGGGAGGCCTTGCAGAAAGGTCTGTGCAACGCGTTCCCAGAGACTGGGAGGTTACAAACTCCTGGTCCTGGACAACGAGTTGCTGAGGCTTCGGGCAGTCAAAGAAGGAGCGGTGGGGAAGGTGGCCGTCTGACCGATGCGTTCAGACAATTCTTTAGTCCGCAGCCCCAAAGTATGATCGGTTCCAGCAACCATCGCCAGCGTCTGATATACATGGTCCAGGAATACCTAGGGGCAAGGTCAGACTTGGACACCTTCCCCACCGAAAATCCTCTGGCTTACTGGGTCTTGAGGATGGATCACTGGCCAGAGCTTGCACAGTATGCAATTGAGCTACTGGCCTGTCCTGCATCCAGCGTTCTTTCAGAACGCACATTCAGTGCTGCTGGAGGATTTGTCACGGATCACAGGGTGCGCCTGTCCACCGACTCGGTTGATCGACTGACTTTCATCAAGATGAACCAGTCTTGGATCACCACCAGCTACCACACACCAGATGCTGATATAACAGACTAATTGATTTTAAAATGTCACATCCCTTCAAGACTGATGCTGATGCTGAGTGCCTGTGCTGTTATGTTGACTGGCTATCCTCCTCCTCCTCAATGATACGATTAACGATGATAGCTTGGAAGATCATTTTGGTTTATGGGTGACGCCACCAGTGGCTAAGGCCCAATTTTTCAGCCCCTGTTTAACAGGGGCGTGTAATTAAAATTTTTGATGCAATACTTTGCAACAGGCCTCATTGCTGTGCTCCAAGTACAGTATCTGTGAGGGGTTGCAGTGTTGTGCCACCAGTGCCTAAGGCCCAATTTTTCAGCCCCTGTTCAACAGGGGCATGCAATTATAATTATTGATCTAATAATTCACAGCAGGGCCCATTGCTGCGCCCACCAAGAGTAACTGTCAGGCCTTACAGTGTTGTGGCACCAGCGCACCACCATCACCACCACCACCACCACCAAAGGCCCAATTTTTCAGCCCCTGTTCAACAGGGGCATGCAATTATAATTATTGATCTAATAATTCACAGCAGGGCCCATTGCTGCGCCCACCAAGAGTAACTGTCAGGCCTTACAGTGTTGTGGCACCAGCACCACCATCACCACCACCACCACCACCAAAGGCCCAATTTTTCAGCCCCTGTTCAACAGGGGCATGCAATTCTAATTATTGATCTAATAATTCACAGCAGGGACCATTGCTGCGCCCACCAAGAGTAACTGTCAGGCCTTACAGTGTTGTGGCACCAGCACCACCATCACCACCACCACCACCACCAAAGGCCCAATTTTTCAGCCCCTGTTCAACAGGGGCATGCAATTATAATTATTGATCTAATAATTCACAGCAGGGCCCATTGCTGCGCCCACCAAGAGTAACTGTCAGGCCTTACAGTGTTGTGGCACCAGCACCACCATCACCACCACCACCACCACCAAAGGCCCAATTTTTCAGCCCCTGTTCAACAGGGGCATGCAATTATAATTATTGATCTAATAATTCACAGCAGGGCCCATTGCTGCGCCCACCAAGAGTAACTGTCAGGCCTTACAGTGTTGTGGCACCAGCACCACCATCACCACCACCACCACCACCAAAGGCCCAATTTTTCAGCCCCTGTTCAACAGGGGCATGCAATTATAATTATTGATCTAATAATTCACAGCAGGGACCATTGCTGCGCCCACCAAGAGTAACTGTCAGGCCTTACAGTGTTGTGGCACCAGCACCACCATCAAAGGCCCAATTTTTACTACCACTGATCAACAATTATATGTTATTACAATTCCTGATATAATAGTTGACAGCAGGGCGTTCCAGCACCCACCAAGAATAACTGTGAGTGCTTTCAGTGTTGTGCCAACACCAACACCTAAGGGGACAATTTCTGCAGAGTATATACGGCAGGTCCCTACTTTCAAACATCCAACTTACAAACTACTACTACTTGAAAACGGAAGAAGACAACAGGAAGTGAGAGGAAATCTACCCCTTGGAAGGAAAATTCTCTCCTGTAAGAATTAATATGGGAGAAAGGTGTCTCCTCTCTACTGATGCTTTATCACCAATCCTTGTTTCAATAAAAACACCACATTTCAAAAACAGTTGTCATTGGGACGCAAAGTGAGGTGAAATGTTCTGAACAGGGGCACAGACAGCAAAACAAATGTTACAGGGGTGATAACCCTTCCCTATGTTTTACAAAAAGCTAAAAAAAAGGAATTTGGCATGGAGCTACACTTAAACAATGCAGCTATTCAAAATTACAAACAGATTCTACATAAGAACAAACCTACAGTCCCTGTCTTGTATGCACCGCCTGTATACGGCTTTTCAGAGTATACAGGTCCTTCTCAAAAAATTAGCATATTGTGATAAAGTTCATTATTTTCTGTAATGTACTGATAAACATTAGACTTTCATATATTTTAGATTCATTACACACAACTGAAGTAGTTCAAGCCTTTTCTTGTTTTAATATTGATGATTTTGGCATACAGCTCATGAAAACCCAAAAATCCTATCTCAAAAAATTAGCATATTTCATCCGACCAATAAAAGAAAAGTGTTTTTAATACAAAAAAAGTCAACCTTCAAATAATTATGTTCAGTTATGCACTCAATACTTGGTCGGGAATCCTTTTGCAGAAATGACTGCTTCAATGCTGCGTGGCATGGAGGCAACCAGCCTGTGGCACTGCTGAGGTGTTATGGAGGCCCAGGATGCTTCGATAGCGGCCTTAAGCTCATCCAGAGTGTTGGGTCTTGCGTCTCTCAACTTTCTCTTCCCAATATCCCACAGATTCTCTATGGGGTTCAGGTCAGGAGAGTTGGCAGGCCAATTGAGCACAGTAATACCATGGTCAGTAAACCATTTACCAGTGGTTTTGGCACTGTGGGCAGGTGCCAGGTCGTGCTGAAAAATGAAATCTTCATCTCCATAAAGCTTTTCAGCAGATGGAAGCATGAAGTGCTCCAAAATCTCCTGATAGCTAGCTGCATTGACCCTGCCCTTGATAAAACACAGTGGACCAACACCAGCAGCTGACATGGCACCCCAGACCATCACTGACTGTGGGTACTTGACACTGGACTTCAGGCATTTTGGCATTTCCCTCTCCCCAGTCTTCCTCCAGACTCTGGCACCTTGATTTCCGAATGACATGCAAAATTTGCTTTCATCCGAAAAAAGTACTTTTGACCACTGAGCAACAGTCCAGTGCTGCTTCTCTGTAGCCCAGGTCAGGCGCTTCTGCCGCTGTTTCTGGTTCAAAAGTGGCTTGACCTGGGGAATGCGGCACCTGTAGCCCATTTCCTGCACACGCCTGTTCACGGTGGCTCTGGATGTTTCTACTCCAGACTCAGTCCACTGCTTCCGCAGGTCCTCCAAGGTCTGGAATCGGTCCTTCTCCACAATCTTCTTCAGGGTCCGGTCACCTCTTCTCGTTGTGCAGCGTTTTCTGCCACACTTTTTCCTTCCCACAGACTTCCCACTGAGGTGCCTTGATACAGCACTCTGGGAACAGCCTATTCGTTCAGAAATTTCTTTCTGTGTCTTACCCTCTTGCTTGAGGGTGTCAATGATGGCCTTCTGGACAGCAGTCAGGTCGGCAGTCTTACCCATGATTGCAGTTTTGAGTAATGAACCAGGCTGGGAGTTTTTAAAAGCCTCAGGAATCTTTTGCAGGTGTTTAGAGTTAATTAGTTGATTCAGATGATTAGGTTAATAGCTCGTTTAGAGAACCTTTTCATGATATGCTAATTTTTTGAGATAGGAATTTTGGGTTGTCATGAGCTGTATGCCAAAATCATCAATATTAAAACAAGAAAAGGCTTGAACTACTTCAGTTGTGTGTAATGAATCTAAAATATATGAAAGTCTAATGTTTATCAGTACATTACAGAAAATAATGAACTTTATCACAATATGCTAATTTTTTGAGAAGGACCTGTATAGGTCCTTTTTTATTTTGTGTGCGGGGTTCCCCTTTATATCCATACAAGACCCAAAGGGGCTGGTAATGGGCTGGGGTAGGGGGGGGGGGGGGTTGATGGGGTAGATATGCCATTTTTCCTAAAGATTATAATCCATATTACCGGGACCAGACATTGCATTAAAGCCGCAAGCAGTTTTAAATGGCTTTTTTTCCTTTAGAAATGTTATTTTGTGCAGGGACAGTTCTAAACACGGGAAACACGTGGCACTTCACAGGCATACTTTAGACACCCCCCAGGTACAATATTTAAAGGAATATTTGACTTTTTTTTTTCACTTTATGTATCATTAAAATGACTGCTCCCGGAAAACGTCCGTTTTTAAAACTTCTTTTTGCATTGATACATGTCCCCTGGTGCAGAACCCGGGTTCCCAAACTCTGTTTCGGACAATAACATGGATAATAGTCGTTATAATTAGCACTTTAGAATCCGAACGTTCGCATCCATTGTATTTAATAGGGTTCTTATGCCCCGTACACACGATCGTTTTTAATGTCATTTTTTAAACCGACGTTTTTCTCCTCGTTTTTTTTCATGTTTCCTCTCAAGCCTGCCTTGCGTACACACCATCATTAAAAAAAACGCTCGAGCAAAGCGCAGTGATGTAGAACACGTACGACGGCACTATAAAGGGGAAGTTCCGTTCGGATGGCGCCACCCTTCATGTTAGTAAAGTTTGTTGAGCGACGATTCGCTCTTTCCAGTCTCGTGCTTTTCAGTTCGTTACAGCGTGACGAATGTGCTATCTCCATTACGAACGCTAGTTTTACCAGAACGTGCGCTCCCGTCTCATACTTGATTCTGAGCATGCAAGTTTTTTTTCACGTCGTTAAAGCATACACACTATCGTTTTTCACGTCGTTAAAAAAAACGACATGAAAAACGACGTGAAAAAAGAGAGCATGTTCGAAATTTTTAATGGCCGTTTTTCACGTCGTTAAAAATGCTCTGGAGCCTACACACGATCATTTTTAATGGCCATTTTTTTTAATGGCATTTTTAACGGCATGAAAAACGATCGTGTGTATGGGGCATAATGTTCGTGCGAACTTTCGGTCCGTTCGCGGGTTCTGGTGCAAACCGAACCCGGGGGTGTTCGGCTCATCACTAGTGGCAACTGTTCCTCTCAGAGAAACATCGAGAGACTGTTCTGATTGCCCTGCATGACAATTATGGCCATCTAGGGGCTGAAAGGACCTTTCAACTTGTCAGAAGTCGGTTCTATTGGCCCTGCATGAGGGCAGAGGTAGAAGAGTACTGCCACTCATGTGCACGATGCATCCAGAGGAAGACTTTACCCCATCAAGCTGCCCCAATGGGCCATCTACAAAGTCAAGGCCCAATGGATCTGGTATGCATTGACTTTCTCTGCCTTGAACCTGACCTGAGTGGACTAGGAAATGTTCTGGTGATAACCGACCATTTCACCCGGTATGCCCAAGCTTTCCCAACCAAAGATCAGAAGGCCTCCACCGTAGCCAAGGTACTTATGGAGAAGTACTTTGTCCATTATGGGCTGCCACAGCGGCTTCATTCAGATCAAGGAAGGGACTTTGAGAGTAAACTGATCCGGAAACTCCTGGATTCGTTGGGAATCAAGAAGACTCGAACTACACCTTACCACCCACAAGGGGATGCTCAACCGGAAAGGTTTAACCGAACCTTGCTCAACATGTTGGGGACTCTGGAAAGTGAGAAAAAGCAACATTGGAGCAAACACATAGTGGCCCTGGTACATGCTTACAACTGCACCATCAGTGATGCTACAGGTTACTCCCCATATCGACTCATGTTTGGGAGAGAAGCGAGACTACCTGCGGACTTGGCCTTTGGCACCTCTCTGGACAATTCCTCAGCCACATCCCACAAAGGATATGTGGACAAGCTTAGACACAGCCTGAAAGCAGCCTATGAACAAGCTCAAGCGGCCTCAGATCAAAGGGGAGATCGAAACAAAAGAAACTTCGACTTGAAGGTCCGGGTGCAAGACATACAGCCCGGGGACCGAGTACTGTTACGCAATCTGGGGGTCCCTGGGAAGCACAAACTTGCAGATAGATGGAGATCTGAACCTTATGTCATCTGTAGGACGTTGTCGGGACTGCCTGTCTACAAGTTGAAGCCGGAAGGAAAGGTGGGCCCTCTGAAGACGTGGCATCGAAACCACCTGCTCCCTCTTGCTGAGGCAGTTAGAATACCTCCCGTGGGAGATTCCCCTGAACCGGCCTTTATCCTGGATATTCCTAGGCCGAATACTCGGTCGCAGGCTTCCCGAGATGAAGATGGAGAGGCCTCTCAACTTAGTGAAAATGAGGATGGAGAACTTAATTGGCTGTGGCCTTCCCCAACTCCAGGAACTTCTACCATAGACCTTCCAACCACTGAGGACACCACAGATGAAACACTGAACCCAGAAGCCACAGAGTTCATCCCCTCTAGTCCTTCAGCAGATTACTGGGAAGATGCCCATGATGGTTACTCAGAGGAAGAGGAGCCTGTGGCACCAGAGCCAGAAATCCCAAGAGAACAAAGGGCTCGAAGAGTCATCCGGCCTCCTAAGAAGCTGACCTACCCACAAATGGGGAATAGCTCAGAGGATTCTGTAGTTACTGCTAGGAGGAATGCTGAAAATCCGGATCCCTCCACTGTCCATTTAGTGGAGGGCAACCCCAGCTCACTCTCTGGCACAGCTAGGCAGGCCACCCATGATAATGTGACCTGTGGGCAAGGGAATTCTACTCCTCAGTTTTGGTGGGAATTCCCTATGCCAACATCGTTTGTAGAATTGTCTAGAGTTGTACATAGTCTTTGTTAAGGTTTATCTTTGGGGACCAAAGAGTTCAAGTGGGGGGAGTGTGTAGCGGGGTGTTCCCCTTTAATGCAAGAGAGACTACATTACCCAGAACCCCATTCGGCAATGTTCTGCCACAGAGACTCATGGGAGGGGTTATAAAAGGAGGAGGCGAGGCTGGGCTTGGCCTCTTTGGGACACGAGACTACACAGACTGATCCTCCTGTACGGATGTGTCGGAGTGCAAGGCCTGAAGCCTGAGGCCTTGCTCAGCACCAAAGAGCCTTCCACCCCCTCTGCGAGCCTGGGTGGCATCTGACTTTGCTCAGCTACAGCTTTGTTGGATCGGGGACCCGATCGCTGGAGAGACTGAGTGTGTGTGTGACACAGTCGGTGGAAGTTTCCCGGACTGAGACCGTAGTCCGGGCGGGTGAGAGGGCATACGCCCAAACGATATACTGTTACTACATATAGGTCTATAGACTGTCGTGGCCCACCAGTTCCTGATACCCTTATTGAAGAGCCGTACCATAGCTGAACTTACAGTTCGTATAGCCAAGTTCCCACCCATCTTTACTTACCCCATTGGATTACAAAGTTTGTACTCTGTTAATGTGCACCACCGTTAAAGATCTGCCGGTGAAGAAAAAGGACTAAGTTATAGATCTCAGAAACCAGGCCTGGTGGGGTTTCTAATGTGTTTTGGGTTACTGCGCCATAGGGCACTTAACTAACGGTCGCCCGTGTGGCGCACTTGTTGCATGTCAGCTCTTTAGTGTGTTAGCGTTGCAGGGCTCTGCATTACCATTGATTATTCTGTAAACTGTGATTACTGTTATATCTTTCTTACCAAGAGCTTAAGTAAAACCTTATACTTATTTAAATTTAGTATTGTCTCAATGCTCAGTTATTCATAAAGTATAAGATATACAATTTACTGTCAATACTAGCTGTGCCAGTAGGGGGTAGAGCCTATTGCCGGGGGTTGGCGGAGCTGCCATCAGGGCCCAAACTAAATCTGCGGCCTTCTTAGTTGGAGGTATCGCTACACGTGGGGGTTCTCGTCCGGAATCCTGATGCAGCAAGTGAACGCCAGAGGTGCCGGCATGGACCCCATGGATCCACGAGCGGTAGAAGAATGGTGCAAAGCCTCTAACGCAGAGCCAAACCTGTCGATAGTCATCAGCCTCCCTGGGGAGACATGGTCGACTGAAACGGTAGAGGAATTGATGAAGTCAGTGTCCCCAAATCACACACCGTGGGTGACGGAGATAAAGTCAGACCCAGACATCTCATATCAGTATGCATTAGTGGAGTACTGGAACAGGATGCCAGAGGCCTGTAAGCGCAAGTGTGTGCGGACGCCAGACAACAGAACTTATAGGTTGGCGCACGCAGTAACTGAAAGAAAGGAACCATCACCAACGGGATCACCGCAGGCTGCGGCCCGTACCCCACTGGGAGAAAGGGACAGGGCGACGCCCCCGGTGGCGCCTGCACCTGCCACTGTTATATCCCCAGAACTGATAGGTGCGATAGGGGATCTGCTAACCAAGTGTCAGAAGGCAAACACGGTGCATGTAGAGACTAGCTACCGGAGACTAAAGACATTTTCAGGGAAGCTCCCTGTCCCCGCAGGGGAAGAAGACTTTGACACTTGGGTGGAGCAGGCATTGCAGGCAGTAGAGGCATGGGAGGTGCCTGAAGCGTAGAAGAGGCAACGAGTGATGGAAAGCCTTAAAGGCGCAGCAGCAAAAGCAGTAAAAAGCTTTCGGTTTGGGAACGCAGATTGCACGGCTCAAGACTGTCTAGCCATGCTGCAAGAAGAGTTTGGTCAATTGGAAAAGGTGACTGAGATGGTCTACCAGTTTGAACACACTTTCCAACAACCGGAGGAGAAACTTTCCGAGTATGTTAGAAGACTGAACAGGTTGTTGTGTAAGATTGTGTTGAAGAAGGGGATGAGGCCCCAAGACACAGATGCGGCAAGAATGAAGCAAGTCTTAAAGGGAGCGCTGCGCTCGGATCCAGTCTGGTTGCACCTGAAAACCTCAGGAGGAGGAACATTGCTGACTTATGCTGACTTGATAAAAATCATCAGAGATGAGGAGGCACTGCAACAGGACCAGCAGTTGATTAGGACAAATGTTGTACCCGCACAGGTGCTAGTCAATCCAGTAATGACCCCTGAAAGAGATTCGGAGATAGACACCCTGAAAGCTCAAATGTCCAAGGTGTTAGAGATGTTGACCTCTCTGATGGAAAAAGACACAGAGGGTCCCAAGAGAGAAGTACCAAGGAAGGAATTATTCCCAGTTGCCTCAGCACCCGCATCTTTACAAGAATGGGGAGATATCGTCTGCTTTAACTGTGGAGGAATTGGACATATTGCGGCTACATGCTCCAGTCCCAAAAATAAGAAAATAGACAACCGCAAGCCGGCGGGAAACTTCAGAGGGCCCCGGTGAAGGAGTCAACCGGGTGCCCATCACCTTCAGTGAGCTCCAAACTGAAAGCAAAGCAGAAAATAACAGGAGATAAAACGCCTCGGGGGAAACACAACATTCCTAAACAGAGATACACCCCAGAGAAAGGGGGTGAGACCCCTCAGAAGAGGCACAGCACTCCCCAGAGGGGGTGCACACCTAAGAAAAACAATAGTATCCCTCAGCGGGTCCTTACACCCAGTAAAGTGGGGGGAGTCAATGCATACCAGGCTCAAGAAAGACTGAAGTCCAAAGGGGATTGGACGAGAAGAGGTTCAAAGAAAAAAAGTCTGAAGGAAGCGACCCCTGCCGGGCCTTACCCGGAGAAGCTGGTAGGCCCATCTCCTATAGTGTCCATTCAAGTGGAGGGAGTCTACACCAGAGCAATCTTGGATACTGGGGCGCAAGTAACCCTGCTATACAGAGACTTTTACGATAAGTACTTGAGTCACCTACCCATCCGGAAAATAGAGGGACTAGAGATATGTGGGATTGAAACCCAGAACTTCCCCTACGTTGGCTATCTGCCTGTCAGGATGACCTTTGACCCATCTGTGACTGGAAAAGCCGAAGTGTTTGACACTCTGGCAGTTGTGTGGCCTCGGCCACCAGGAGCCAACAAGAGCTCCCTGATAATAGGGACAAACACGGACCTGGTCCGAAGACTTCTGACCCCTCTAGTGAAAGAGAAAGGGGCAGCGGTCACCAAGATCCACCCCATGCTGAAGACAGCTTACCAAAGGCTGGTCTTAGAGCAGAAGACCCCAGGAGAGGGGATAGGGAAGGTGTGGAGACTTGGAAGAGGAGGGATAGTGCTGCAGCCCGGTGAAGTAACCTGTCTCAGAGCCACTGTGAAGCTTACTTGGGAGCAGCCTGGACCCTTTGTCATGTTGGAATCTGATCCAAGAGAAGGGTCCCACGGTCTGGAAGTGATACCAGAAGTGATTCCGCTGAAGGCCCTAAAGAAGGCCCATTGTAGAGTCCCAGTGAGTGTTAGGAACAATACGGATGGCCCCATGGAGGTCCCAGCCAGGATGCTGCTAGGCCAGGTGAGCCCTGCTGCCCCTGTCAACCTGTCAGAGGTGGGCGAAGGAGGAGATGCTTGGGAGAGGATATCCATGGAAAACCCGAATCTGCACAGGGCTTGGAAAGAGAGAGCCAAGGCCCAGCTGAACAGATGGGAGAAGATCTTCTCTAAAGATGAGTTCGATGTGGGGTGTGCAAGGAGTGCCACCCATCGGATCCGCCTCCAGGAAGATAAGCCCTTCAGAGAGAGAGTCAGGCGGGTCCCCCTAGCAGATCTGGAGGATCTAAGGGAACAACTCTCAGAACTCAAAAGGACTGGAGTGATACGGGAATCTAGAAGCCCCTATGCATCCCCGATAGTGGTGGTCAGGAAGAAGAATGGGTCATTGAGTCTCTGTATCGACTACAGGACTCTCAACAGGAGAACCATACCCGACCAGTATACTACTCCAAGGATAGAGGATGCCCTACAGAGTTTGTCTGGAGCCAAGTGGTTCAGTGTTATGGATCTCAAGAGCGGGTACTATCAGATCCCCATGCACCCAGAAGACAAGGAGAAGACAGCTTTCATAACCCTAGTAGGGTTCTTTGAATTCGACCAGATGCCTCAAGGTCTGTCTGGAGCCCCAGCTACTTTCCAGCGTCTTATGGAGAAGACTGTAGGAGACATGAACCTTATTGAAGTCCTTGTGTACCTGGACGATGTCATAGTCTTTGGAAGAACCCTGGAGGAACATGAGGAGAGGCTGGAAAAAGTATTGAGGAGACTCAGTGAGGAGGGACTCAAACTTTCGCCTGAAAAGTGTCGGTTCTACCAGTCTTCTGTGAACTATCTGGGGCACATAGTGTCCGAAGAAGGGGTGGCCACAGACCCCGAGAAATTGGAGGCAGTTACCTCCTGGCCACGACCCACCACAGTAACAGAACTCAGATCCTTCTTGGGTTTCTGCTCCTACTATAGGAGGTTTGTGGAGGGATTCGCCCGAATTGCTAGACCATTGAATGAACTGCTCAAGACTGAGGGGGAAGAGGACGACTCAGGGCCCAGGAAGCCGGGAGAGTCAGTCAGAAATCAGTGGAACCAGAAGTGTGAAGAGGCCTTCCAGGCATTAAAGGAGAGTCTAACCACTGCCCCAGTCTTGGCCTACGCAGACCCAACCAAGCCCTATGAACTACACGTAGATGCTAGTCATGACGGTCTGGGAGGAGTACTTTATCAAGAACACGAAGGGCAACAACGGCCTGTTGCCTATGTGAGCAGGAGCCTGACCCCCTCTGAGAAGAACTACCCCACTCACAAGCTGGAGTTCCTGGCCCTCAAGTGGGCGGTAGTAGACAAGCTCAAAGACTACCTGTATGGGGCGGAGTTCACTGTGAAGACCGACAACAACCCCCTTACCTACCTTTTCACCACGGCCAAGCTGGACGCCACTGGACACAGGTGGCTGGCCGCACTGTCTGGATTCAACTTCAGCCTAAAGTATAGGCCAAGGGCTGGGAATAGAGACGCAGACGCTCTGTCCAGGAGATCTCATGCCCCCACCAGTGATATAGAAGATTGGACCCAAGTGGCACCGGACGGGGTGCGGGCCCTTTGTCAAGGAGCTGAATTCCAGGCCAGAGGAGGCTCCAGAGCAGAAGAAATAGGAGTTACCATGGTGGGAGTCCCAAAACACTACTGTGGAGTGACTCAATTGGACGAAGACAACCTGCCGAGATTGTCCAAGAAGGATTTGAGGAGTGACCAATTGGAAGACCCCATGGGGAGATTGGTCCTGGAGGCCCTGGAGAATCAGGATCCAAACAAACTCCTGTGTCATCCCTCAAAGGAGGCTCGCCTGTTGAGGAAAGAATGGGACAGGTTGCAGGTACATCAGGTAGTGGTCTACCGAAGGGGCCCCTCTGATGACTCAGAAGATAAGTGGCAACTGTTCCTCCCAGAGAAACATCGAGAGACTGTTCTGATTGCCCTGCATGACAATCATGGCCATCTAGGGGCTGAAAGGACCTTTCAACTTGTCAGAAGTCGGTTCTATTGGCCCTGCATGAGGGCAGAGGTAGAAGAGTACTGCCACTCATGTGCACGATGCATCCAGAGGAAGACTTTACCCCATCAAGCTGCCCCAATGGGCCATCTACAAAGTCAAGGCCCAATGGATCTGGTATGCATTGACTTTCTCTGCCTTGAACCTGACCTGAGTGGACTAGGAAATGTTCTGGTGATAACCGACCATTTCACCCGGTATGCCCAAGCTTTCCCAACCAAAGATCAGAAGGCCTCCACCGTAGCCAAGGTACTTATGGAGAAGTACTTTGTCCATTATGGGCTGCCACAGCGGCTTCATTCAGATCAAGGAAGGGACTTTGAGAGTAAACTGATCCGGAAACTCCTGGATTCGTTGGGAATCAAGAAGACTCGAACTACACCTTACCACCCACAAGGGGATGCTCAACCGGAAAGGTTTAACCGAACCTTGCTCAACATGTTGGGGACTCTGGAAAGTGAGAAAAAGCAACATTGGAGCAAACACATAGTGGCCCTGGTACATGCTTACAACTGCACCATCAGTGATGCTACAGGTTACTCCCCATATCGACTCATGTTTGGGAGAGAAGCGAGACTACCTGTGGACTTGGCCTTTGGCACCTCTCTGGACCATTCCTCAGCCACATCCCACAAAGGATATGTGGACAAGCTTAGACACAGCCTGAAAGCAGCCTATGAACAAGCTCAAGCGGCCTCAGATCAAAGGGGAGCTCGAAACAAAAGAAACTTCGACTTGAAGGTCCGGGTGCAAGACCTACAGCCCAGGGACCGAGTACTGTTACGCAATCTGGGGGTCCCTGGGAAGCACAAACTTGCAGATAGATGGAGATCTGAACCTTATGTCATCTGTAGGAAGTTGTCGGGACTGCCTGTCTACAAGTTGAAGCCGGAAGGAAAGGTGGGCCCTCTGAAGACGTGGCATCGAAACCACCTGCTCCCTCTTGCTGAGGCAGTTAGAATACCTCCCGTGGGAGATTCCCCTGAACCGGCCTTTATCCTGGATATTCCTAGGCCGAATACTCGGTCGCAGGCTTCCCGAGATGAAGATGGAGAGGCCTCTCAACTTAGTGAAAATGAGGATGGAGAACTTAATTGGCTGTGGCCTTCCCCAACTCCAGGAACTTCTACCATAGACCTTCCAACCACTGAGGACACCACAGATGAAACACTGAACCCAGAAGCCACAGAGTTCATCCCCTCTAGTCCTTCAGCAGATTACTGGGAAGATGCCCATGATGGTTACTCAGAGGAAGAGGAGCCTGTGGCACCAGAGCCAGAAATCCCAAGAGAGCAAAGGGCTCGAAGAGTCATCCGGCCTCCTAAGAAGCTGACCTACCCACAAATGGGGAATAGCTCAGAGGATTCTGTAGTTACTGCTAGGAGGAATGCTGAAAATCCGGATCCCTCCACTGTCCATTTAGTGGAGGGCAACCCCAGCTCACTCTCTGGCACAGCTAGGCAGGCCACCCATGATAATGTGACCTGTGGGCAAGGGAATTCTACTCCTCAGTTTTGGTGGGAATTCCCTATGCCAACATCATTTGTAGAATTGTCTAGAGTTGTACATAGTCTTTGTTAAGGTTTATCTTTGGTGACCAAAGAGTTCAAGTGGGGGGAGTGTGTAGCGGGGTGTTCCCCTTTAATGCAAGAGAGACTACATTACCCAGAACCCCATTCGGCAATGTTCTGCCACAGAGACTCATGGTAGGGGTTATAAAAGGAGGAGGCGAGGCTGGGCTCGGCCTCTTTGGGACACGAGACTACACAGACTGATCCTCCTGTATGGATGTGTCGGAGTGCAAGGCCTGAAGCCTGAGGCCTTGCTCAGCACCAAAGAGCCTTCCACCCCCTCTGCGAGCCTGGGTGGCATCTGACTTTGCTCAGCTACAGCTTTGTTGGATCGGGGACCCGATCGCTGGAGAGACTGAGTGTGTGTGTGACACAGTCGGTGGAAGTTTCCCGGACTGAGACCGTAGTCCGGGCGGGTGAGAGGGCATACCCCCAAACGATATACTGTTACTACATATAGGTCTATAGACTGTCGTGGCCCACCAGTTGTTCCTGATACCCTTATTGAAGAGCCGTAACATAGCTGAACTTACAGTTCGTATAGCCAAGTTCCCACCCATCTTTACTTACCCCATTGGATTACAAAGTTTGTACTCTGTTAATGTGCACCACCGTTAAAGATCTGCCGGTGAAGAAAAAGGACTAAGTTATAGATCTCAGAAACCAGGCCTGGTGGGGTTTCTAATGTGTTTTGGGTTACTGCGTCATAGGGCACTTAACTAACGGTCGCCCGTGTGGCGCACTTGTTGTATGTCAGCTCTTTAGTGTGTTAGCGTTGCAGGGCTCTGTATTACCATTGATTATTCTGTAAACTGTGATTACTGTTATATCTTTCTTACCAAGAGCTTAAGTAAAACCTTATACTTATTTAAATTTAGTATTGTCTCAATGCTCAGTTATTCATAAAGTATAAGAGATACAATTTACTGTCAATACTAGCTGTGCCAGTAGGGGGTAGAGCCTATTGCCGGGGGTTGGCAGAGCTGCCATCAGGGCCCAAACTAAATCTGCGGCCTTCTTAGTTGGAGGTATCGCTACACATGCATGTTGCCAATAGCAACCAATCAGAGGGTGAGAGTGAAGAAATTAGTGTTTGCTATGAGGGTAGTGGGGGGGGGGGGCGTCTTGTAAAGCCCCTGGATTGTTTATTATGGGAAACATCTGAACCAAATAAGTTTATCTCGGTCTCATCAGACCACAGGAGATGGTTCCAGTAATCCATGTCCTTAGTCTGCTTGTCTTTCTTGTGCATCATCTTTAGAAGAGGCTTCCTTCTGGGACGACAGCCATGCAGACCAATTTGATGCAGTGTGCGGCGTATGGTCTGAGCACTGACCCCCCCCCTCCCCCACCCCTTCACCCTCTGCAGCAATGCTGGCAGCACTCATACGTCTATTTCCCAAAGACAACCTCTGGATATGACGCTGAGCACGTGACCTCAACTTCTTTGGTGGACCATGGCGAGGCCTGTTCTGAGGGGAACCTGTCCTGTTATACAGCTGGATGGTCTTGGCCACCATGCTGCAGCTCAGTTTCAGGGTCTTGGCAATCTTCTTATATCCTCGGCCATCTTTATGTAGAGCAGCAATTCTTTTCTTCAGATCCTCAGAGAGTTCTTTGTCATGAGGTGCCATGTTGTACTTCCAGTGACCAGTATGAGAGAGTGAGAGCGATAACACCAAATTTATCACACCTGCTCCCCATTCACACCTGAGACCTAACAAGTCACATGACACTGGGGCGGGAAAATGGCTAATTCGGCCCAATTTAGACATTTTCACTTAGGGGTGTACTGACTTTTGTTGCCAGTGGTTTAGACATTAATGGCTGTGTGTTGAGTTATTTTGAGGGGACAGCAAATTTAAAAAGCGACAATATTTTCTCCATACCTTCATAGTGTCCAATAATGTTGTGTAGCAGGATGTCCATATGTAACTAGGAATCCGGCTCCCTCCGGTGGTATAAGTGTTACAATGCAACTAATGCACTTTGGGACAGATATCAGCTAGGAGAAAAGACTTTGTTGCTTTTAGTAAAAGACAGACTACATTACCCAGGGTGCATTGCAACACCGCAAAGCATTCTGGGCAGACTACTTAAACCAGGGGAGGGGCCAGCGTCTCTCTCTCTGGATCCAGCTCTCAATCAAGCAGGAAGTTGGCACGGAGGCCTGCTTCCTAAGGATTAGGCCAGAAGCCTGGGCCTAAATTACGGGAGTGCCTGAGTGATTTCCAGCAGAGGATCGTCCACAGCGTCCTGTGATTGCCCAGCAGAGACCGGAGTCGTCCATCACCATATGCTGTTAGTGACGGAGTCCGGAGACTGCAGCTGAAGCAGAAGCGTGGAGATCGAGTGACCGGGACAAGCCAGAGGAGACTATCTGAAAGTCGGGCCTGTTTGGTGAGAAGGGCACCTGCCCAGAATTGACTACTACCTTAGAGGAAAGTGATTTAGTTAGTGCCCGCCACACTTCACCTATCACGCCACAGCTTGCGGCCTAGTGTATCTCACTGGAGACTATGTGATCAGAGATTGGTGCATCCGTCATTAGTGGGTGGCAGGCACACGAGTACTCAGGTATATTGCAGATAATTACAGCATCTTGTTGAAACCCTGTGGATTACAATTTAACTTGTGCACCGACGGTGGCTAGCGAAGACTTCATTGGAGAAAGGAACTTTGAGTGGGACGCAGATAGGCCTTGCTTACCTATTATAGGGAATGAACACGTGCAAGGTATTGCAACAAAGGGGGAGCTCGCGAGCAACCAGTTAGCCGTGCAGAGACACATATAGATACATGTACATATATATAGCTGATTTTATTTCCTGTTATTACCTAATCTCAGTGATACCTATCCTTATTGGTTTATTGACTCTGCAATGCGCATGCAGAGTCAACTGTGTGTATTAATGGGATTCTTTACCCTTCCCTTTTATACTGAGTAAAGGTACTTTTGATTAAGCATATAACTTGTGTGAAGTATCTCTGTCACTTAGAAGGACTAGTGACCAGCAAAGGTAATAACATTTACAGGTTATTGTGTGATGTATGCAGGATTGTGTCTCCTAATACTCAATAGGTCTCACACTCCTTATTCATATCAGTTGTGCTAAGGGAAGGCTTGAGCCACTTCCAGGGGTTGATAGGCAGGACGTAGACCCAAATCAAACAAACAGCAGCTCCTACGGGGGTAGCGCTACACGTGGGGGCTCGTCCGGGATATTCTACGGTTCTGCAATCAACTTTCCCCCTAGACAGAACCCTTACAGCACAGAAATGGACCCTGCTGCCGTAGCCCGGTGGTGCAGGGATGAAGGCATCCTACCCGGAAATGGCCTGGTGGTTGAAATCCAGAGAGAGGCCTGGGTAGAGGAGCAGCTAACTCCAGTCTTGAGAGCATTGTCCACGGACAGGAAGCCATGGGTGATTGACATAAAGACAGATACTGTAAATCCCCACACCTATGCATTATGTGAGTGGAGGAACGGAATCTCTGACTACTTCAAGGGTGCCAGCATAAAAACTACAAACCAAGTAGAACTCCTCCTGATACACCCAGAAGAGAATAAAGATGGCCCCACATCCACTACTTCAGGAGGCCCCAGCACAGGAGGGAGTGCCCAACAAAAGGGTCCCGGTTCACCACCATTGACCACCCTTAGCTCAGAATTGTGCGCTGTCCTGGGGGAGATTGTGACCAAGTGTAAAAAGGACCCTCCAGACTACCTGATGTCAGGATACAGGAAACTCAGGACCTTTTCTGGTAAGAAACCTGTACCTTCAGTGGAAGATGGATTTGAAGAGTGGCTAGATGGCGCCACTCAGGCCCTAGAAGAATGGGAGGTGCCAGAACAACAAAAAAAACAACGGATTGTGGAAAGCTTAAAGGGGCCTGCTCTGGAGGCCATACGTAACCTCAAATTAAGCAAGAAGGACTGCAATGCACAGGATTATCTGGATATTCTGCAGAATGTGTTCGGCGGGACGGAAAACGTCACTGAACTCACTTACCAGCTGGGGCATTGCTACCAAAAAGAGGGAGAGAAGCTGTCAGAATTCATAGGACGCCTGGATAAGATCCTGCATCGGATCCTACTGAAGAAAGGGATCGATCCAAGAAAAGTGGATGAGGCCCGTGCCCTGCAGGTGTTGAGGGGAGCTCAACCCTTGGACCCCATCGCATTATTGCTACGCACCCGGCGGGACGGGAGCAGCCTGGAATACCCCGACTTGATCCGGATAGTCAGGGAGGAGGAGGCCATGTTGGAAGACAAAAGGAGGAGTCAACACACCGAACCAACTGCCCGAGTCAGAATGTTAAGTGCAGAAGAAGGTGATTCAGAAGTTGAACTCCTAAAGACCTAGGTGTCACAACTAGTAGAAATGGTGTCCATGCTGACTAGCCAGGCCTCTGTGCCACACAACAAGAACACGTCAGAGGAACCAAAAAAACCTCCTAGCTCCAATATGGAACTAGTACAGAAGCCTAAGAGATTGATAACATGCTTCAATTGTGGGGGAATCGGGCATGTTAGAGCAGTGTGTCCCAGCCCAGATGAAGTTGCATCCAGATATCGCAAGCCGGCGGAAAACTTCAGAGGGCCCCGGTGAAGGAGTCAGCCGGGCGCCCACCAGTTTCCACGAACTCCTTCAAGAAGTCCAATGATCCAAAACATCAGAGTCAGGGACCTAAACCTCTGCCAATTAGGCCCCGTCCCACAACTCAGGCTGCTGTTGAACGGAAGGCCAGTGCACACCAGACCCAGAAGGGACTGAGACCCACCGGAAACTCAAGAAAAAAAGAAGTGAGGGTACAGGTAACTGAACCCAGCAAGAAGTCTGTGTTGAAGGAGTTCCCTGCCAAGTTAGTGGGGCCTTCTCCAGTAGTCTCCATACAAGTAGAAGGGATCTACACCAAGGCTCTTCTTGACACTGGGGCTCAAGTGACTCTTCTGTATAGGGATTTCTATGATAAACATCTTAAACATCTGCCCCTACAGAAATTAGAGGAACTGGAAATATGGGGTATTGGAACTCAGAGCTTTCCCTATGACGGTTACCTGCCAATCAAGTTGACTTTTGATCCCTCAGTGGCTGGGGAGACAGAGACCTTCGATACTCTGGCAGTAGTGTGCCCTCGCCCACCAGGGGCCAGCAAGAGCTCACTCATCATAGGGACCAACACTGATCTAGTCAGGCGACTGCTGACACTGTTGGCCCAACAGGAAGAAGCCCCGACCACAAGAGTCCACCCCATGTTAAGGCAAGCCTACCAGCGCCTGGTACTGGAGCAGAAGGCCCCGGCTGAGGGAGTTGGCAAGATTTGGAAGCTAGACAAGACGGAGAAGGTATTACAACCGGGAGAGGTGACTTGCCTGAGGGCTTCTGTCAAGCTCACATGGAAACAGCCAGGCCCCTTCATTGTCTTCGAACCAGGCCCACAGGAAAGACAGAAAGGGATTGAAGTAATCCCCGAAGTGATCCCATTGAAGGCCCTACAGAAAAGCCATGGGAGGGTTTCAGTGAGTATAAGGAACACTGCTAATACACCAGTGAAGGTGCCGGCCAGAATTCTGTTGGGCCAGGTGAATCCAGCCACCCCCATTGCCCCGTGTGAATTGAAGAAAGAAGAAAGGGGTGAAGTCACCATAGAGAAGCTCTGTTCTGAAGACACGGCCCTCCCACCAGAATGGAGAAAAAGGGCCAAAGCTCAACTTGCAAGGTGGGAAAAGATCTTCTCTAAAGATGAGTTCGATGTGGGGTGCGCAAGGAGTGCCACTCACAAGATATGCTTACAAGAAGATAAGCCCTTTAGAGAGAGAGTTCGACGGGTCCCACTGGGTGACTTAGAAGACTTGCGGGAACAGTTGGCTGAGCTGAAGAGGACGGGGATTATTCGAGAATCCAGGAGCCCTTACGCTTCTCCAATAGTGGTAGTCCGAAAGAAGAACGGGTCGCTGAGACTGTGTATCGACTACAGAACACTAAACAGAAGGACCATCCCAGATCAATACACCACTCCCCGAATTGAAGACGCCCTGTAGAGTCTGTCAGGGGCCAAGTGGTTCAGTGTAATGGATCTAAAAAGTGGATATTACCAAATCCCCATGCACCCTGAGGATCTGGAGAAGACAGCCTTCATCACCCCTGTGGGGTTCTTTGAGTTCAACCGTATGCCTCAAGGGTTATCAGGAGCCCCCGCCACTTTCCAAAGGCTAATGGAGAGAACCGTCGGGGACATGAATCTAATAGAGGTACTGGTAAATTTGGACGACGTCATCGTGTTCGGGAGAACCCTAGAAGAGCATGAACAGAGAGACTGGAGAAGGTCCTGAAGAGGCTCAGTGAAGAGGGCCTGAAACTCTCCCCAGAGAAGTGTCAATTTTACCAGTCCTCAGTCCATTACCTGGGCCATATCGTTTCTGAAGAAGGGGTGGCCACGGACCCAGAGAAGCTGGATGCCGTCACCTCTTGGCCGAGACCTACCAACGTGACTGAGCTTCGGTCATTCCTGGGGTTCTGTTCTTACTACAGAAGATTTGTAGAAGGATTCGCCAAGATTGCCAGACCCCTGAACGAGTTACTCAGAAACGAAGGGGAAGATGATGTTCCAGAGCTGGTCAAACCAGTGAAACTCACCATGGGACCCGAAGGCCCAAAGAGTCGATTCAAGACCAGTGGACAGGGGAGTGCGAGGAAGCCTTCCAGATGTTAAAGAAGAGTCTTACCACTGCACCAGTCCTGGCCTATGCTGATCCAAAGAAGCCTTATGAACTGCATGTAGATGCCAGCCGAGATGGGCTGGGTGGGGTGCTGTACCAGGAACATGATGGTTACCTAAGACCCGTCGCATATGTGAGCACGAGTCCGATACCTGCTGAGAAGAATTACCCCACCCACAAGCTTGAATTCCTGGCCTTGAAATGGGCAGTGGTAGACAAACTGAGAGACTACCTATATGGGGCGGAGTTTGTGGTGAAGACAGATAATAACCCGCTCACCTACCTTCTGACCACTGCCAAGTTAGATGCAACGGGACACTGGTGGTTGGCTGCCCTTTCAAGCTTCACCTTCAGCTTGAAGTACCGACCCGGAGTGGGAAATAGGGATGCAGATGCCCTGTCCAGGAGGTCTCATGCCCCCACCGACCCTACCGAAGAATGGGCCCAACTAGACCCAGAGGGAGTGCGAGCCCTATATCAGGGGACAGAACTTCAAGCCAGAGGTGGGTCAAGAGCCGAAGAAATTGGGGTCTCAGCTGTTGGAGTACCGAAGTGCTATTGCAGTGTGACCCAAGTCGAAGGGGAGGGCTTGCCCAAGCTGACAAAAAGGGATTTGAGAAAGGAGCAAGAAGAAGACTCTTTAGGGAAACTCCTGATAAAGGCCCTGGAAAGCCAGCGTCCCGAGATGCTTGAAACAGACTCCCCAAGAGAAGCCCGATTGTTGCGCAGGGAGTGGGATCGGCTACACATACGTCAAGGGGTGGTCTACCAAAGGGGCCCCTCTGACGACTCAGAAGAGAAGTGGCAGCTGTTTCTACCAGCCAAATATCGAGAAGCGGTCCTAGCTGCCCTCCATGACAACCATGGTCACCTAGGGTCCGAACTGACTTTTCACCTTGTACGGGATAGGTTCTATTGGCCCTGCATGCGGGCTGAAGTGGAAGGATATTGCCATTCCTGTGTCCGATGCATTCAAAGGAAGACCTTGCCACGTCAAGCAGCCCCAATGGGCCATCTGCAAAGTCAGGGACCTATGGAACTGGTGTGCATTGACTTCCTTTGCCTGGAGCCTGATCTGAGTGGTCAAGGGAATGTCTTGGTGATAACAGATCACTTTACCAGATATGCTCAAGCATTCCCAACAAAAGACCAGAAGGCCTCAACAGTAGCCAAAGTACTGGTAGAAAAATTATTTGTGCACTATGGTCTACCCCAACGCCTTCATTCAGATCAGGGCAGAGACTTTGAAAGCAAATTAATAAAGAAGTTATTAGACCTGTTAGGCATCCAGAAGACCAGGACAACCCCTTATCACCCACAAGGAGATGCTCAGCCTGAACGGTTTAACCGGACTCTCTTGGATATGTTGGGGACTCTGAGTTTAGAGAAAAAGCAGCATTGGAGCAAGCATGTAGCTGCCATAGTGCATGCCTACAATAGCACTGCCAGTGATGTCACCGGGTATTCCCCATACCGTTTGATGTTCGGGCGGGAGGCTCGGTTGCCAGTGGACTTGGCCTTTGGCATATCGCTGGATCATACCTCAGCAGCATCCCACAAGGGGTATGTAGACCGATTGAGAAAGAGTCTGAAGACAGCTTTTGAAAAGGCCCAAGCAGCATCTGACCAACGGGGGCTGAGAAATAAAAGAAACTTTGACCTAAGAGTCAGAATTCAAGATTTACAGCCAGGAGATAGAGTGCTGTTGAGGAACTTGGGAATTCCGGGAAAACATAAGTTGGCTGACCGTTGGAAATCCCAACCTTATGTTATCTGCAAGAAGCTGGAAAACCTTCCTGTGTACCAAATTAGGCCAGAAGGAAGCGTGGGACCGTTAAAGACCTGGCACAGGAATCACTTGTTGCCCCTCTCCGAGGCAGTTCGCATGCCTCCTGCATCTGACTCACAAGAAACCCCTTCAACTTCTCAAGGTTCCAGACCCATCACCCGATCTCAAACAGTGCTTCCAGATGTGAGAGATGGAGACTCTGACAATGAAGGTCAAGAGGATGAAGAAGCAAAATCTGATTGGTTGTGGTCATCCCAATTGCCAGAACCCATGACCACCTCCCAAACCTCACCCAAAACAGTTGACAATGGAACTCTTCGGGCAGAAGCTCCTGAATTCGTGCCTTCAAACATTCTCATTGAGGAGGTAGCTGATGACTCAGACTCTTTGTCAATGGAAGACCCAGAAGAAGGGTCGTTGTCTCTATCTGAAGGAGAGCGGGACGCTCCTGAAGTTCTGGAGCCCAACATGCCTGAACTAGATGAGGAAGCCCCTGAAGAGCTTCTAGAAACAGCCAGCCCCAATGTCCTTGAGAATATGATACCTAAAGAGCAGAGGGAAAGAAGAGTAATTCACCCCCCAAAAAGACTGACGTACGACCAATTGGGTGAATGCTCTGAGGAGGCCATCATCACTTCTAAGAGAACCATTGATAGCTCTTCCACTCCAGATTCAGATTCAGTGGAAGACAACCCCAGCTCACTCCCTAGCACATCTGAAACAGACACCCAAGTGTCGGTGGTCCGTATACAGGACAACCTCCCTCCTTGTGATAATTGGTGGGAGGTTCCTCTGTCGGCTCTGTGTTATGATATGAGCTGTTTAAGTTTAAATCCTGCTTATGAAAAGGCAAGTTGTTTATTGTCATGCATAAACTAACAAATTTCAGTGTGTAGCAGGATGTCCATATGTAAGAAGGAATCCGGCTCCCTCCGGTGGTATAAGTGTTACAATGCAACTAATGCACTTTGGGACAGATATCAGCTAGGAGAAAAGACTTTGTTGCTTTTAGTAAAAGACAGACTACATTACCCAGGGTGCATTGCAACACCGCAAAGCATTCTGGGCAGACTACTTAAACCAGGGGAGGGGCCAGCGTCTCTCTCTCTGGATCCAGCTCTCAATCAAGCAGGAAGTTGGCACGGAGGCCTGCTTCCTAAGGATTAGGCCAGAAGCCTGGGCCTAAATTACGGGAGTGCCTGAGTGATTTCCAGCAGAGGATCGTCCACAGCGTCCTGTGATTGCCCAGCAGAGACCGGAGTCGTCCATCACCATATGCTGTTAGTGACGGAGTCCGGAGACTGCAGCTGAAGCAGAAGCGTGGAGATCGAGTGACCGGGACAAGCCAGAGGAGACTATCTGAAAGTCGGGCCTGTTTGGTGAGAAGGGCACCTGCCCAGAATTGACTACTACCTTAGAGGAAAGTGATTTAGTTAGTGCCCGCCACACTTCACCTATCACGCCACAGCTTGCGGCCTAGTGTATCTCACTGGAGACTATGTGATCAGAGATTGGTGCACCCGTCATTAGTGGGTGGCAGGCACACGAGTACTCAGGTATATTGAGGATAATTACAGCATCTTGTTGAAACCCTTTGGATTACAATTTAACTTGTGCACCGACGGTGGCTAGCGAAGACTTCATTGGAGAAAGGAACTTTGAGTGGGACGCAGATAGGCCTTGCTTACCTATTATAGGGAATGAACACGTGCAAGGTATTGCAACAAAGGGGGAGCTCACGAGCAACCAGTTAGCCGTGCAGAGACACATATAGATACATGTACATATATATAGCTGATGTTATTTCCTGTTATTACCTAATCTCAGTGATACCTATCCTTATTGGTTTATTGACTCTGCAATGCGCATGCAGAGTCAACTGTGTGTATTAATGGGATTCTTTACCCTTCCCTTTTATACTGAGTAAAGGTACTTTTGATTAAGCATATAACTTGTGTGAAGTATCTCTGTCACTTAGAAGGACTAGTGACCAGCAAAGGTAATAACATTTACAGGTTATTGTGTGATGTATGCAGGATTGTGTCTCCTAATACTCAATAGGTCTCACACTCCTTATTCATATCAGTTGTGCTAAGGGAAGGTTTGAGCCACTTCCAGGGGTTGATAGGCAGGACGTAGACCCAAATCAAACAAACAGCAGCTCCTACGGGGGTAGTGCTACAGTTGGGATTAACTTTTTCTTGGCACCAACATGGCGGCACACCTGTGACAGAGCTCAGTATGGTACCAACATGGCGGCACACCTGTGACAGAGCTCAGTATGGTGCCAACATGGCGGCACACCTGTGACAGAGCTCAGTATGGTGCCAACATGGCGGCACACGTGTGACAGAGCTCAGTATAGTGCCAACATGGCGGCACACCTGTGACAGAGCTCAGTATGGTGCCAACATGGCGGCACACCTGTGACAGAGCTCAGTATGGTGCCAACATGGCGGCACACCTGTGACAGGGCTCAGTATGGTGCCAACATGGCGGCACACCTGTGACAGAGCTCAGTATGGTGCCAACATGGCAGCACACCTGTGATTGAGCTCAGTATGGTGCCAACATGGCGGCACACCTGTGACAGAGCTCAGTATGGTGCCAAAATGGCGGCACACCTGTGACTGTGCTCAGTATGGTGCCAACATGGCGGCACACCTGTGACAGAGCTCAGTATGGTGCCAACATGGCGGCACACCTGTGACAGAGCTATTCATGTGACCGGCCCCTTCCCGGAGCGCCACCCCTCTCTCCTGCATGAATCTATCTATTGTCGTCGCTGCCGCCCCTTTTCATGTGACCGGCCCCTTCCCGGAGCGCAGCCTCCTCTCTCCTGCATGAATCTATCTATTGTCGCCGCTGCCGCCCCTATTCATGTGACTGGCCCCTTCCCGGAGCGCCGCCCCCCTCTCTCCTGCATGAATCTATCTATTGTCGCCGCTGCCGCCCCTATTCATGTGACCGGCCCCTTCCCAGAGCGCCGCCCCCTCTCTCCTGCATGAATCTATCTATTTTCACCCCTGCCACCCCTATTCATGTGACCGGCCCCTTCCTGGAGCGCCGCCCCCTCTCTCCTGCACAAATCTATCTATTTTCACCGCTGCCACCCCTATTCATGTGACCGGCCCCTTCCCGGAGCGCCACCCCCCCAATCTCCTGCATGAATCTATCTATTGTCGCCGCTGCCGCCCCCATTCATGTGACCGGCCCCTTCCCGGAGCGCCGCCCCCCCCTCTCCTGCATGAATCTATCTATTGTCGTCGCTGCCGCCCCTATTCATGTGACCGGCCCCTTCCCGGAGCGCCGCCCCCCCCTCTCTCCTGCATGAATCTATCTATTGTCACCGCTGCCGCCCCTATTCATGTGACCGCCCCCTTCCCGGAGCGCCGCCCCCTCTCTCCTGCATGAATCTATCTATTGTCTCTGCTGCCGCCCCTATTCATGTGACCGGCCCCTTCCCGGAGCACCGTCCCCTCTCTCCTGCATGAATCTATCTATTGTCACCGCTGCCGCCCCTATTCATGTGACCGGCCCCTTGCCGGAGTGCCGCCCCCTCTCTCTCCTGCATGAATCTATCTATCACCGCTGCCGCCCCTATTCATGTGACCGGCCCCTTCCCGGAGCGCCGCCCCCCCTCTCTCCTGCACAAATCTATCTATTGTCACCGCTGCCGCCCCTATTCATGTGACTGGCCCCTTCCTGGAGCACCGCCCCCTCTCTCCTGCATGAATCTATCTATTGTCATCGCTGCCACCCCTATTCATGTGACCGGCCCCTTCCCGGAGCACCGCCCCCTCTCTCCTGCATGAATCTATCTATTGTCGCCGCTGCCGCCCCTATTCATGTGACCGGCCCCTTCCCGGAGCGCCACCCCCTCTCTCCTGCATGAATCTATCTATTGTCACCGCTGCCGCCCCTATTCATGTGACCGGCCCCTTCCCGGAGCGCCGCCCCCTCTCTCCTGCATGAATCTATCTATTGTCACCGCTGCCTCCCCTATTCATGTGACCGGCCCCTTCCCGGAGCGCCGCCCCCTCTCTCCTGCATGAATCTATCTATTGTCACCGCTGCCGCCCCTATTCATGTGACCGGCCCCTTCCCGGAGCGCCGCCCTCTCTCTCCTGCATGAATCTATCTATTGTCGCCGCTGTCACCCCTATTCATGTAACCGGCCCTTCCCGGAGCGCCGCCCCCTCTCTCCTGCATGAATCTATCTATTGTCTCTGCTGCCGCCCCTATTCATGTGACCGGCCCCTTCCCGGAGCGCCGTCCCCTCTCTCTCCTGCATGAATCTATCTATTGTCACCGCTGTCACCCCTATTCATG
Source organism: Rana muscosa (assembly GCA_029206835.1). Taxonomy (NCBI): domain Eukaryota; kingdom Metazoa; phylum Chordata; class Amphibia; order Anura; family Ranidae; genus Rana; species Rana muscosa. Next base: position 325,320,327 of record CM055123.1, read on the forward strand.
TAACCGGCCCCTTCCCGGAGCGCCACCCCCTCTCTCCTGCATGAATCTATCTATTGTCGCCGCTGCCACCCCTATTCATGTGACCGGCCCCTTCCCGGAGCGCCGCCTCCTCTCTCCTGCAGGAATCTATCTATTGTCACCGCTGCCACCCCTATTCATGTGACCGGCCCCTTCCCGGAGCGCCGCCCCCTCTCTCCTGCACGAATCTACCTATTGTCACCGCTGCCACCCCTATTCATGTGACCGGCCCCTTCCCGGAGCGCCACCCCCTCTCTCCTGCATGAATCTATCTATTGTCGCCGCTGCCGCCCCTATTCATGTGACCGGCCCCTTCCCGGAGCGCCGCCCCCCTCTCTCCTGCATGAATCTATCTATTGTCACCGCTGCCGCCCCTATTCATGTGACCGGCCCCTTCCCGGAGCGCCGCCCCCCCTCTCTCCTGCATGAATCTATCTATTGTCACCGCTGCCACCCCTATTCATGTGACCGGCCCCTTCCCGGAGCGCCGCCCCCTCTCTCCTGCATGAGTCTATCTATTGTCGCCGCTGCCACCCCTATTCATGTGACCGGCCCTTCCCGGAGCGCCGCCCCCTCTCTCCTGCATGAATCTATCTATTGTCTCTGCTGCTGCCCCTATTCATGTGACCGGCCCCTTCCCGGAGCGCCGCCCCCTCTCTCCTGCATGAATCTATCTATTGTCTCTGCTGCCGCCCCTATTCATGTGACCGGCCCCTTCCCGGAGCGCCGTCCCCTCTCTGCTGCATGAATCTATCTATTGTCTCTGCTGCCGCCCCTATTCATGTGACCGGCCCCTTCCCGGAGCGCCGTCCCCTCTCTGCTGCATGAATCTATCTATTGTCACTGCTGCCGCCCCTATTCATGTGACCGGCCCCTTCCCGGAGCGCCGCCCCCTCTCTCCTGCATGAATCTATCTATTGTCACCGCTGCTGCCCCTATTCATGTGACCGGCCCCTTCCCTAGCGCTGCCCCCTCTCTCCTGCATGAATCTATCTATTGTCTCTGCTGCCGCCCCTATTCATGTGACCGGCCCCTTCCCGGAGCGCCGCCCCCTCTCTGCTGCATGAATCTATCTATTGTCACCGCTGCCGCCCCTATTCATGTGACCGGCCCCTTCCCGGAGCTCCGCCCCCTCTCTCTCCTGCATGAATCTATCTATTGTCACCGCTGCCACCCCTATTCATGTGACCGGCCCCTTCCCGGAGCGCCGCCCCCCCTCTCCTGCATGAATCTATCTATTGTCTCTGCTGCCGCCCCTATTCATGTGACCGGCCCCTTCCTGGAGCGCCGCCCCCTCTCTCCTGCATGAATCTATCTATTGTCACCGCTGCCGCCCCTATTCATGTGATTGGCCCCTTCCCGGAGCGCCGCCCCCTCTCTCTTGCATGAATCTATCTATTGTCACTGCTGCCGCCCCTATTCATGTGACCGGCCCCTTCCCGGAGCACCACCCCCTCTCTCCTGCATGAATCTATCTATTGTCACCACTGCCGCCACCTATCAGGCGTCCAATCACAGCGTCACTGTGTCATAGAAGAAGACGGAAGAGGACGGAAGAAGACATCAGGGACTCGGAGGACAGCGCCGTGACCCGAGACAGGTAAGTGCCGGGCAATGGGGGGGGGGGGCACACTGGCAGCATTTGATGGTTACAGTAGCTGCGTTCAATGGGCACAGTGGCTACGTTCGATGGGCACAGTGGCTGCGTTTGATGGGCAAAGTGGCTGTGTTTGATGGGCACAGTGGCTGCATTTGATGGGCACAGTGGCAGCATTTGATGGGCACAGTGGCTGCGTTTGATGGGCACAGTGGCTGCATTTGATGGGCACAGTGGCTGCGTTCGATGGGCACAGTGGCTGCATTTGATGGGCACAGTGGCTGCGTTCGATGGGCACAGTGGCTGCGTTTTATGTTTGGTTTTTTTTCAGTTTGTTTGCGCCCCCCAAAAAAATTTGGAGCACCAGCCACCACTGCTTATAGTTGATATACAAGGTGAACACGTGACAACCTCCACCAGCGGTACTCCTAGCAGCTCATAAATGGACATCGGAATGTATCAGATCGGTCGCACGGGCAATTCCCGGAGGAAATGACTGGATCACTGTGTGAGCTGGATACTGAAGAAAGATACGTGCCGGGGGCTTGTGTGATCCACATTGTTCATACATGAAAGAGGAAGCAATGATATCTGGTGCTCTCCGTATGGTAAAAACAATGTAAGGTATTACCACTGCAAGCATTGTTAAGGACGACAATCTGTACTGTGAATATAAACTCGGTTCTTTCATTGGTTATTTCATACCAATTGGTTACAACTTGTTTGATTCAGTTATTAGGAGACAAAGACCCCGTTGCAGTAAGTATCACAGAGACTACATTGCCCACAAGGCCACTGTGCTACCAGAGGGGAGTGCGCCACGCAGAGCCTGATGGGAGGACCTTTTTAAGGCCAACGCGCCGTATAGCACGCTCTCTCTGGACGCCATCTTCAAGCCGGCAGCCTGTGTTGAGGCCTGCTGCGAAGATACCTAGGCCCAAGAAGCCTGGGCCTACGGAAACTGAGAGCGGATCACCTAGCCAAAGGGGGATCCCTGAATAACAGTGTCCCTGACCAACCGGAGGAAGATTGGTCTGCAGATTGGTCTGCATCCAGAGCCTTGTGTCCACCGCCATTCAGAGGACGGCCAGGTGAAGGAGCCTCGTGACACAGAGGGTTCCGAACAGAGAGTAGAAGCAGCAAGAGAAGGCCTCATCTGGTGAGCCGGCACTTGCCCATCAATTTAGTCAACTGACTGAATGAATGACTTGTGTAGCACTCACATGAGTACTAAATCGCCTCTAGGCGCTTTTTGCAGCCAGTGTCTGCTTGGCGGGTGCAGTCATTTTACCCCGTAGGATCTCAACACACTTGGGACACACATATATACTGGGCCAATTTGGACAAGATCCAATTACCCTACCAGCATGTCTTTGGAGTGTGGGAGGAAACCGGAGTACCCAGAGGAAACCCACACAGGTACAGGGAGAACATGCAAACTCCAGGCAGATGGTGTCGTGGTCGGGATTCGAACCAGCAACCCTTTTGCTGCTAGGTGAAAGTGCTAACCACTACACCACTGTGCTGCCCTGCCAGGAGCGTGACTGTAGCAAGCTTCACTTGTGTTTGCTGGCGTTTATATCTTTGCACATAGGAACTCAACGCCTTGGGGAAACTATTACCCCTTGTACTGTCAGTCCGTGTGTTTCAATTAACAGTTCTTTCTGCACCCTACCTTTGGATTACAAATCTTTATGTGCACCAACGTGGCTAGCTGAAGACACCTGACTCTTAAAGGGATAGTCATCTAATTTCCTACCCTTGCAAGTGGTTGTTATAGGACACGCACCAATTGAGCTATCCACTAGGGGGAGCCATAGAATTGTGATTTTGCATAATAATAATAGCTGTTTGTATCACTTTGTGTTTCTTCTGCTTGTGTGAGACTTGGTGGAGAGGTGCCCCAGTGTTGATGTTACCACACTGGGAGATTCCTCCACCACACTGGGAGATTCCTCCACCACACGGGGAGATTCCTCCACCACACGGGGAGATTCCTCCACCACACTTGGAGATTCCTCCACCACACGGGGAGATTCCTCCACCACACTGGGAGATTCCTCCACCACACGGGGAGATTCCTCCACCACACTTGGAGATTCCTCCACCACACGGGGAGATTCCTCCACCACACGGGGAGATTCCTCCACCACACGGGGAGATTCCTCCACCACACTGGGAGATTCCTCCACCACACGGGGAGATTCCTCCACCACACGGGGAGATTCCTCCATCACACTGGGAGATTCCTCCACCACACTGGGAGATTCCTCCACCACACGGGGAGATTCCTCCACCACACCCTCGCTCAGATCTGGCCCCCAGGCTATGTTAGGAGGGTCGGATCTTAGCGGTATTTTGAACCAATGGTATCTTCTTCATTGATTATACAGGGAGCTGTATGTATTGAATGCCCATTGTGTAATCATTATCTCATTTCTTTACCAAGTGAAAATATCACCTTTGGTGAAGCTACAATTTGTGTGGAACTCGGTCTTTGCAGCTGAGTGGCCGGTGAACAACACTCATGTAACATTTACTTTTATTGCCCATATTGTTGTGTCTACATCATTGAGGGCCCTAACTAGGCTTGTGCAATTCGTTTCGTAACGAATCGAAATTCGTCCGAATTTAGCAACTTTCGGACATTCGGAAGCATTCGAATTTCCGAACAAAGCAATTACGAATAAAACCGAACCTGAAATAAATTATACCGCAAAATAGCGAATGCCCGAATGTCTTCGGCATAATTCGTTATGAAATAAGTTACGAATGTACGAATCCATACGAAGCACAATAACACTCTGCTCTCTGCTTCTCCCTCACCATGCTGAACTCCCTCTCAAAATGGTGTACAGGGGCGGAGGCTATAGCCGCATGTAAAAAACGAAAGTAAAATACGAGATTTCGAATCGTTACAAATAACCGCTATGTATTTAGAAAAGTACAAATCCATTCGAAGCACACAGACAATCGTTTTTCTCGTCCAAAGGAAAAAATGATCGTGTGTACGCGGCATTAGTCTGTATTGCTGCTTTTTCCTGGTGTGTTACACCAACAGGATTTTGCGGCACTTACAGCGGGCGGAGTGTGCCTCCTGACCATATTACACCTTAACTTAGCCTGTATTGCTGCTTTTTCCTGGTGTGTTACACCAACAGGATTTTGCGGCACTTACAGCAGGCGGAGTGTACCTCCTGACCATATTACATCTTAACTTAGCCTGTATTGCTGCTTTTCCCATTTCCCTGCAGGCCATTAGAATGTCCGGAAGGCAAAGAAGGAGAGGCAGACAGTCAGGAGCCAATAAAAGAGGGCAAGCAGGCTCTGTGTCTAGAGACAACAGTGCTGGTCGTGGACGGGGTGCATCGCCATCAGCACGTGGCCATGGGACACGCTTGTCCTTCTTTTCGGCAGCTGGACGTGTTGAGCCGCATCATGCCGAAGACTTGGTAGAGTGGATGACCAAGCCCTCCTCATCCTCCTCATCCTCTCTCACCCAGGCTCAGAGTACTGGCAAAGCAGCTGCCAAAGCGTCCTCTTCCCTGGTATCAATGTCATCATCAGTCACTCCTTTCCTAGACCCACCATGTCCTCCTGAGGAGTCCCCCGAACTGTTTGAGCACAGTGTTGGGTACATGCTCCAGGAGGATGCCCAGCGTTTCGAAGGGTCTGATGATGATACCCAGCTAGAGGAAGGCAGTAGTGTGAGAGCAGAGAGAGGGGATGCTCAAGAAGGACACCAATCTGGCAGTCATGTTCCAGCAGCTGCAGCATACTGCCAGATTGGCTCCAGTGATGAGGAGGGAGGGGATGATGAGGTCACTGACTCAACGTGGGTGCCTAATAGGTGAGAGGAGGAGGAGGAGGAGGATGAGGAGGAGGCACATCTCCAACGAGGCAGGATGCCCTCGGGGGGCCAGCGTAAGGGCAGCACACCGACGGAATCACACCGCAGAGCTCCGCCTGTGCAGGGCGCTGCCTCTGCCCGTTATTCAAAAAGTTCTTTGGTGTGGGCCTTTTTTGAGTCGAGTGCATCAGATCGCACAGCTGCTGTTTGCAACATATGTCTCAAGCGTATATCGCGTGGCCAAAACATCAGCCGCTTGGGCACCACATGCTTGACCAGACATATGTTGACCTGCCATGCAGCTCGTTGGCAAGCCTACCTTAAAGACCCACACCAAAGAACAAAGCTGACCTCTTCTTGCACCGCATCAGCTGGGATCTCCAACCCCACTATACCTTCAGTCCTCTCTGAAACCTGCTCTGAGAGGAATGAAGGTGTAGAATTAGGTGTGTCACAGCCAAGTACTTGCGGGCACTCTGCTAGCAGTACACCGACGTCCGATTCTAGCAGGCAAATTTCCCTGCCCCAGCTGCTGGACCGTCGAAAGAAGTTCACTCCCAGCCATCCACATGCCCAGCGGTTGAATGCTAGCTTGGCTAAATTGCTAGCGCTTCAACTGCTGCCTTTTCAGTTGGTAGACTCGGCCCCCTTCCGTGAGTTTGTGCAATGTGCGGTTCCTCAGTGGCAGGTTCCCAAACGCCACTTTTTCTCACGGAAGGCGATTCCGGCTCTCTACCGGCATGTGGAAGGCAATGTCTTGGCCTCGCTGGACAGGGCGGTCAGCGGTAAGGTGCATATTACCGCTGACTCATGGTCCAGCAGGCATGGACAGGGACGTTACCTTTCTTTCACGGCCCATTGGGTCACTCTTTTGGCAGCTGGGAAGGATGCAGGACAAGGTGCAGTAGTGTTGGAGGTTGTTCCACCGCCACGCCTCCAAAATGCTACTGCTGGTTGTGACACACCTCTGTCCTCCACCCCCTCCTCTTCTTCTTCCTCCGTGGCCTCTTCCTGTGCTTTGTCCTCGGAACCAGCGGTGCTCCGTAGGCGTTTAAGGGGCTACGCAAGTACGCAGGCAAAAAGATGCCATGCCGTGCTTGCGCTGGTGTGTTTGGGGGACAGGAGCCACACTGGGGCAGAGGTTCTGTCTGCTCTGCAGGGGCAGTCCGAGAGGTGGTTGACGCCACGCCAGCTTAAGCCAGGAATGGTAGTTTGCGACAATGGCACCAACCTCCTCTCCGCCCTCCGACAGGGACAACTGACCCATGTGCCCTGTGTGGCTCACGTCCTTAACCTGGTGGTGCAGCGGTTCTTGGGCAGGTACCCGGGCTTACAGGATGTCCTGAGGCAGGCCAGGAAAGTCTGTGTGCATTTCCGCAGATCTTATAATGCCAGTGCTCGCCTGGCTAAGCTGCAAAAGGAGTTGAACCTGCCCAAGAACCGCCTTATATGTGACATGCCCACCAGGTGGAACTCAACGTTGGCCATGCTGCAGCGGCTGCACACGCAGCAGAGGGCCATCAATGAGTACCTGTGCGACTACGGCACCAGGACAGGGTCAGGGGAGCTCAGGTTTTTTTCACCACGCCAGTGGGGAATGATCAGGGATGCATGCACTGTCCTGGCACCATTTGAGGAGGCCACGAGGATGGTGAGCAGTGACAGTGCATGCATCAGTGACACTGTACCTCTTGTCCACCTGTTGGAACATACGCTGCGTGGAATAATGGACAGGGCACTTGAGGCAGAACAGAGGCAGGAAGAGGAGGACTTCCTTGCCTCTCAAGGCCCCCTTTACCCAGACAGTGTTCCTTCTGTCCCACCCATCGCACAGGAAGAAGAGGAGGAGGAGGAGGAGGAGAAGGATTGTGTCAGCATGGAGGTGGAGCCTGGCACTCAGCATCATCAGCAGCAGTCTTTTAGGGATGATTTACAGTCCCAAGAAACCAGTGGACTTGTACGTGGCTGGGAGGAGGTGGCTGCGGATCATGTCGTCCTTAGTGACCCAGAGGACTCCGGACCGAATGCCTCAGCTAACCTACGCTGCATGGCCTCCCTGATCCTGCAAAGTTTGCGGAAGGATCCTCGTATCCTTCGGATCAAGGAGAGGGACCATTACTGGCTGGCCACTCTCCTTGATCCACGGTACAAGGGTAAGGTTGCGGACCTTATCTTACCGTCGCAGAGGGAGCAGAGGATGAGACAACTCCGGGAGGCCTTGCAGAAAGGTCTGTGCAACGCGTTCCCAGAGACTGGGAGGTTACAAACTCCTGGTCCTGGACAACGAGTTGCTGAGGCTTCGGTCAGTCAAAGAAGGAGCGGTGGGGAAGGTGGCCGTCTGACCGAAGCGTTCAGACAATTTTTTAGTCCGCAGCCCCAAGGTATGATCGGTTCCAGCAACCATCGCCAGCATCTGATATACATAGTGCAGGAATACCTAGGGGCAAGGTCAGACTTGGACACCTTCCCCACCGAAAATCCTCTGGCTTACTGTGTCTTGAGGATGGATCACTGGCCAGAGCTTGCACAGTATGCAATTGAGCTACTGGCCTGTCCTGCATCCAGCATTCTTTCAGAACGCACATTCAGTGCTGCTGGAGGATTTGTCACGGATCACAGGGTGCGCCTGTCCACCGACTCTGTTGATCGACTGACCTTCATAAAGATGAACCAGTCTTGGATCACCACCAGCTACAAAACACCTGAAGCTGATATAACAGACTAATTTATTTTCAAATGTCACATCCCTTCAAGACTGATGCTGATGCTGAGAGACTGTCCTGTTATGTTGACTGACTATCCTTCTCCTCCTCAATGATCCGATTGACGATGATAGCTTGGAAGAACATTTTTGTTTCTGGGTGCCGCCACCAGTGGCTAAGGCCCAATTTTTCAGCCCCTGTTTAACAGGGGTGTGTTATTACAATTTTTTATGCAATGCTTTGCAGCAGGGCTCATTCCTGCACTCCAACTAGAGTATCTGGGAGTGGTTGCAGTGTCTTGGCACCAGCACCAGTGGCTAAGGCCCAATTTTTCCGCCCCTGTTTAACAGGGGCGTGTAATTACAATTTTTGATGCAATACTTTGCAACAGGGCTCATTGCTGTGCTCCAAGTAAAGTATCTGTGAGGGGTTGCAGTGTTGTGGCACCAGTGCCTAAGGCCCAATTTTTATGCCCCTGTTTAACAGGGGCATGTAATTACAATTTTTTATGCAATGCTTTGCAGCAGGGCTCATTCCTGCACTCCAACTAGAGTATCTGGGAGAGGTTGCAGTGTCGTGGCACCAGCACCAGTGGCTAAGGCCCAATTTTTCAGCCCCTGTTTAACAGGGGCGTGTAATTACAATTTTTGATGCAATACTTTGCAACAGGGCTCATTGCTGTGCTCCAAGTACAGTATCTGTGAGGGGTTGCAGTGTTGTGGCACCAGTGCCTAAGGTCCAATTTTTCTGCCCCTGTTTAACAGGGGCATGTAATTACAATTCTTGATCTAATAATTCACAGCAGGGCCCATTCCTGCGCCCACCAAGACTAACTGTGAGGCCTTACAGTGTTGTGTCAACACCACCACCACCACCACCAAAGGCCCAATTTTTCAGCCCCTGTTCAACAGGGGCATGCAATTACAATTCTTGATCTAATAATTCACAGCAGGGCCCATTCATGCGCCCACCAAGAGTAACTGTGAGGGCTCACAGTGTTGTGGCAACACCAACATGTAAGGGGCAAATTTCAGCTGAGTATATACGGCAGGCCCCTACTTTCAAACATCCAACTTACAAATGACTCCTCCTTGCAAACGGAAGGATACAACAGGAAGTGAGAGGAAATCTACCCCTAGGAAGGCAAATTCTCTCCTGTAAGAGTTAATATGGGAAAAAAAGTGTCTCCTCTCCACTGATGCTTTATCACCAATTCTTGTTTCAATAAAAACCCCAAATTTTCAAAAAACATTTGTCATTGGGACGCAAAGTGAGGTGAACTGTTCTGAACAGGGGCACAGACAGCATGACATGTTAAAGACCAATCCTTCGCTTTGACTTACCCTCTACCACCTTACCCACCCCCTTGTACCATTCTAATAAATAACGACTGACAAGGTTGTGGAGTAAAATTGGCCTTCCGGCCTATTTATTTTAACAACTTTATATGAAATAAATAACCACTTAAATAACCGTTTAAATAACATTTATAACACTTCCAATACCACTGGTGGGCTTATAGACCACCAACTCCCAACTTGGGCACTGGGACTAACATATCCCTTAGGCCTCCAGTCGCAAGACACCGACTACACCTGGCCGCAGTGCCCTACCATTTACCCCCCTTCCTGGTTAACCCTTGTTGACCAGAAGGTACTAAAAAAAACCATACCACCTATGGGTACCACCTTTTTCTCCAGACCTTCCCCTTTTACCTCCTTTTCCAGGAACCAAACTCCGCCTACCACTGGTGGGCTTATAGACCACCAACTCCCAACTTGGGCACTGGGACTAACATATCCCTTAGGCCTCCAGTCGCAAGACACCGACTCGGAGACAGTACACCTGGCCGCAGTGCCCTACCATTTACCCCCCTTCCTGGTTAACCCTTGTTGACCAGAAGGTACTCAAAAAACCCCATACCACCTATGGGTACCACCTTTTTCTCCAGACCTTCCCCTTTTACCTCCTTTTCCAGGAACCAAACTCCGCCACATCCAACTAAACACCGCCCCTGACGCTCGCCCTTGTCTTACCCCTCACACAGGGAGGGTGGGTGGGAAGCTTTCTACCTCGTGAGTGAAATGGAGGAAGTGAGAAAACGTCACTTCCTCCCTGACTAACTGAGCTCCCCCTCCCCTTCTTCCCCACGGCCACCCCCCTTCTCTTAAAGGGAAACACAACCTCTGCTGGCTACTGCCTGTCTCACCTGTCATGCCGTCCCTCCGCTTATTTCCCCTTTTGTCATTGCTCCAGGACTCTCTTGACATGTTAAAGACCGATCCTTCGCTTTGACTTACCCTCTACCACCTTACCCACCCCCTTGTACCATTCTAATAAATAACGACTGACAAGGTTGTGGAGTAAAATTGGCCTTCCGGCCTATTTATTTTAACAACTTTATATGAAATAAATAACCGCTTAAATAACCGTTTAAATAACATTTATAACACTTCCAATACCACTGGTGGGCTTATAGACCACCAACTCCCAACTTGGGCACTGGGACTAACATATCCCTTAGGCCTCCAGTCGCAAGACACCGACTCGGAGACAGTACACCTGGCCGCAGTGCCCTACCATTTACCCCCCTTCCTGGTTAACCCTTGTTGACCAGAAGGTACTCAAAAAACCCCATACCACGTATGGGTACCACCTTTTTCTCCAGACCTTCCCCTTTTACCTCCTTTTCCAGGAACCAAACTCCGCCACAGCTCGCAAGGGGTAAAACCTTACCCTTGCGAGCAACCCCACACCCTAAGGGCCTGCTGAATTCCTTCCTGCAAACCCATGTTCCACAGGTCAATGCCCACTGCATTCAGATGGACCCCATCTCCCCTTAGGTACCTCCACGTATCCACCTCCAATTCGCGGTGGCGCACCACCAGGCCCCCGTTCCTCACAAAAAATCTCCCCACTTCCTTATTGACTTTTATCCGGGCCTTATTGACTTTGTCCACCGACCATGCCCACCGCCAGGATGTCCTGCCTACCATGTCCGACCAAATAACCACCATACCCGGGAATGTAGTGCGCAACCTTAAAATCAGACTTAACGTCCCGTATCAGTTGGTGCATTGATCTGGCCCCCATGTCGTTGCCTCCCGCATGTAGCACCAATACCTCCGGTGCCCTCTCCCGACCAGCGAACCTCTGTATTTCCGGCATAACCCCACTCCACATCATACCCGGCACCCCGATCCAACGGACCCGTGCTTCTCGTGGAATTCCTAACTGCCGTCCATTGGGCCGAACATCGGCCCGTTTCGCCCCCCAGAATACGTACGAGTGACCCAAAATCCAAACTAGTCTGGGTTCACCACCTGAAAAAACATGGAAATAACATTAGGACAACTAATTAATGGCACATTCTAAACTGCCAACACCCAGACCCCATACAACACCTACCCAAATGCCCTTTACTCCTGTAACAGCTGTGGGCGAATATAAAGTCGAAACCTATCAGACTCCCACCTCCCAATCCTCCTGACTGCTTCCGCCTGCAGTCCTGCCCTAGCCGCCTCTGTAGCTGCCCCAATGCGGAAGGAGTAAGAGGCATAACCCGTCGGGTCATACCCCGCTGCCACCAAACATTTTTTAAACACCGCTATGAATTGAAACTTTGACAACGCTGCCCCATCCCGATGCATAAGAAAAGAACCCTCTAGTCCCGGACGCATGGAACAAAAGGATTCCACCGCCCGTACAGGACAGATTGACGCCTCTGGGATGCGAAACAACCGAAGCCGCATACCTTTTCCTACTTGATCCGTTTTGGACCTACTTACCCATATGCCCACCGAATCTCCCGAACATTCCACATCCTGCGCCAACAACCCCCCCGGAGCCATTTTGGAAGAACTGACCAGCTCTCCTACCCTCAGGGCCCCAAAAAAGGCAAGCGCGAATGCTGCCCGGAACAACTGACACTCATATTCCGAACTGCACACGGAGCGCAGCTGCAGAAACAATTTTTTCCAACATTCTGAACGAGACCGGCCTGCGGCTATCAGCCGCCTTCCGACCTTTTCTGTACCCCTTCACTGCCTGCTTCACCCAAAATTTTTTAGTATGGTCCTTGCAACCCTGCCATTTGAACAGAAAAGCCAAACCCGCTAGTGTACGGTCCACCGCGGACACAGAAACGCCTTGCTCCATTTTCAATGTGAGAAAATAAATCAGAGCCGCTCCCTCTTCTCCACCCCCTGGGGAAACTCCCAGCCCCCCGAACAAATGACCCCCACTCCTGCCACACCTTAGCATAGGCATTCCACGTGGCCCCACTCACCGACCGTTTAATCCACTGTGCTGCGCTGTCAAGGCAATGTCCCACATCCAGTCGGGACAGGTAACCCCGCGTTGCTCCGCTGCTGGTGCCAACTCCCGGAACCTGTCCCACTAAAAACGAGACAACGCGTCAGCCAGGGTGTTATCCACCCCAGGAAGATGTACTGCGTACACAAATACATTGAACTGCAAGCAGCGCAAAACCAAATGCCTCAGCAAACGCACCACTGGCTGTGATGTGGCCGCCACTTTATTCACTACCTGAACCACTCCCATGTTATCACAGTTCAGGCGCACCTTGCTATTCCGGAATGAATCCCCCCATAACTCAAACGCCACCACAATTGGGAAAAGTTCCAATAGTACCAGGTTCTTCAAGAACCCCGCTACCTCCCACTCCTTTGGCCATGGAGCCGCACTCCATTTTCCCTGACAGAACGCCCCATACCCCGTGGAGCCAGCCGCATCTGTGAACAAGTCCAGATCGAAATTGCTAACGGGCCCCTTCATCCACAACGCCCGCCCGTTGAAGGATTCCAGGAATCCGTGCCACACTTCCAAATCATCACGAAGCTCTCTGGTTAGGCTTACAAAATGAGTAGGAACCCGCACCCCGGCTGTCGCAGCCGACAACCTGCGGCTAAATACCCTGCCCATGGGCATTATCCTGCAAGCGAAACACAACTTACCCAATAGTGACTGCATCTGTCGCAACTGAATCTTACGACGGCCGATAACACCTCGCACCTCCTCCTTCAATGCTTCCAGCTTATCCTCCGGCAGTCGGCATTCCATCTTCTCTGAATCCAGCTCTATGCCCAGAAAAGCTAAGGACGACGTGGGGCCCTCTGTCTTCTTAGGGGCCAAAGGGTCCACGTAGGAAGCCCCTTCTCACATGCAGCCCAAGAAACGAAAGCTGTCCGGGTGTACTGGTAGCAAACGAAAAGCAGATTGAACATCAGCTTTTGCCAACAGCGCTCCCCGTCCACACCTACGCACCCATGTCACAGCCGCATCGAAGGAGGTGTACGATACCGTGCAGTCCTTCGGCGCAAGAGCATCATTCACCGACCCACCCCTGGGAAAGGACAGGTGATGAATCAAGCAAAATTTTTGAGGTTCCCTCTTGGGGACCACCCCTAAGGGAGACACCACTAAATCAGGTATGGGCGCATCTGTGAACGGTCCGGCCATCCGCCCTAACTGCACCTCCTTCTCCAGCTTCTCTGAAACCACCAAAGGATGTAGCAATGCAGACCGGAGGTTCATGGCTGCCGGGGGGACTGCAAACGGCGCGCAAGGAATTCTGAAACCACCGGCGAAGCCCTACTCCAACAACTTGGCTGCGCACCTGTCCGGATACCTATTGAGAAAGGGGAGCATCCTTTCCACCCGTATTGGCGTCGTTCCCTTTTCCCCCAGAATCCCCGGGGCGACCCCTGCCTCGCTTAAAGCATTTGGACAAGGCATGACTGCCTCCACATCCTGAACACACATGCTTGAAGCGACAGCTTGCTCCGTACTTGCAGGTGCCCTCGTTGAACTGCCAGCAGTAGCCCCACCTTTTCTCGGTCGGTTGTCCTGAGGCCGCAGCACCTCCGACCCCCCCCCCTGAAAAAACTGATTGGATGCCCGCGACGCTGTCATCAGTCGCATCCACAAGTTGATGTCCTTGTGATCCCATCGCAGTCCTGGTCTCATGGCCATCCTCTGCCGGAACTGTTCGTCATACCTCAACCAGGCTACGCCACCATACGTCCTGTACGCTTCGCTAACCGCCTCCAAATAAATGAACAGCCCAGAACAATGTTCCGGGGCCTTCTGCCCTATCACACAAGCCATGATCGCAAACGCTTGCAACCAATTGGTGAAAGTACGGGGTATAAGACGATAACGCCTCTTTTCCTCATCCTCCTTCCTGCTCTCTTCTGGCTTCACCCTATCCAGGTTGAATTTGTCCAAGGGGAGCAACGTGAAGATCTCCACATACTCACCTTTCCACAGCTTTTCTCTGACCTCCGGCTTGAGGTGAGCTCCTAACGGTGCCTCAAAACAAATGTACATCTCATTCTTAGCGGCGTCCGCCAGCCTGATCACCTCCTTGTTTTTCTCTCCTGTAGCCACTTGCCCCCCTGCTGTGGCCGCCCCCCCTTCCAATGGGGCCTGCACCTCCTCTGACACCTCTACCGCTTGCACGCCTAGGGCCCCGGTTGCATCTGAAAGCCCCACCCCCTGCGATGAACCCCCTGTTTTCCCCCAAGCCGCCGCGGGCGACCCCATGTCGCCCCCGCCCGGCTTAAAACGCCTGACCAAATCCTCCAACCCAGACCACAAGTCCTGCGTCTCCCCTGCCGCTCTTTTCCCCGGTGGGGAAGAACGCGACCCAGGTGTCGCGCCTAAGCCCCCCCCAACACCCCCTTGACCCAAAAAATCTTGTAATAAGGAACAAATGACCACCGAAGAGTGGGACTTACCAGGCTGCCTGAGACTGGGTCCACCAGCCGCCGAACTGTTCTCCATCGCAGCCAGTTGTCCCGAGTCCTCGCCACCGTCTGACCCGGACAGCTCCCCTTCAGACCTGTTGTCATCCGATCCCGCCGACACAAGCGCTGGCTGCACACCCTGCGGACGCGACCCACGTGGCAAGGGTTGTCGCGGCTGGGCCTCACGTCCTCTCGATCCCGGCACACCTGACCCACTCGCAACCTCCACCGACGGACTGCGGGTCCGCCCCCTGGCCCGGGTGTCATCCGCTCGACTTCCATCCGTCACTCTAGGCGCCAAAACCCCTCACCGCTCGTCCTGCTAGCACCGCCGGACCCCTGACCGCCACCGCCTCCCGGCCACTGGCCCGCGAACTGGATCCTCCACGCTGGGCCGCACGGCTGTTCCGGGCATCCCCCGCAGCCTCGACCGCGATGTCCCCACATCTCCGACGTGCGGGAGGGGGAGGGGCAAGAGGGCCACTCGTCTCCCCCACCGCCGAACTCCGTCCACGGCGCGGATTCCTCCCGGCCCCCCCCCCCGCCGACACAGGCTGCGTGCGGCCAGGGGATGCGGCCGGAGGGCCCCCAACGGGTCTCCGGACGGAAGTTGAACCACTCGGGGATGCCTCCGGACTGTACCGCTCAGGTGGCCTGGACCGCCTAGCGCGCCCCGGAGCGACCCCCCCCCCCCGGCGGGCGCCGCCGCCCGCTCATCCACCACTGCAGCAACCTGCTCCTGCAGCCAATCTGCCCCCTGCGCGGCCACCGCGGCCCGCAATTGCGCTATTAGTTCAGCCACATCAGCCATAGCACCGGCTGTGAAGCTTTCTACCTCGTGAGTGAAATGGAGGAAGTGAGAAAACGTCACTTCCTCCCTGACTAACTGCACTCCCCCTCCCCTTCTTCCCCACGGCCACCCCCCTTCTCTTAAAGGGAAACACAACCTCTGCTGGCTACTGCCTGTCTCACCTGTCATGCCGTCCCTCCGCTTATTTCCCCTTTTGTCATTGCTCCAGGACTCTCTAAACAAATGTTACAGGGGTGATAACCCTTCCCTATGTTTTCCAAAAAGCTTAAAAATAGATTTTTTGCCTGGAGCTACACTTAAGCCCTGTACACACGATCGGTTTAACTGATGAAAACCGTCCGATGGATGGTTTTCATCAGACCAACCGATCGTGTATGGTACCCATCGGTCTTTTTTCCATCGGATGGAAAAAATAGAACTTGTTTTAAAATTTTCCGATGGATAAAAAACCGATGGGAATTTCCGATCGTCTATGGGCAAGTCCATCGGTTTAAAAACCCACGCATGCTCAGACTGAATTAGGAGACGGGAGCGCTCGTTCTTGTAAAACTAGCGTTCCTAATGGAGAGAGCACATTCGTCATTCTGCAAGTTATTGCTTCGTTTATTGCAGCGCATGTTTTTTTGCTTTCGAACGGTCTTTAAAATGTCATTTTGGCAGCAGAACTTTCTCCTGAGTTCTGACAAATGTATGTCTTTCTTTTTTCTAGTGATCTTAGGAATAATTATTAAAATTCTGCAAGGCCGACCTCCCAAATTACACCTTTATGTTTTTTGACTCTTAAAATTTGTTGTGCATTTTTTGGTGTGTCAATTTCTCAGAACAACATAATATTTAATTTTAGAAAAATCATGGAGGTTGGTGTCCCTTGTTCTTAATTACACATTGTATTTATGCAATCTTATTGCTACTTCTCAAAAAAACACATCAGGCATGTAGGTTGGCTGAAATCAAATTTCCCTTTATTTTGGAAAAAAACAAATCAAAAACCGAAGGGCAACTATTCCCAAATTAGCAGAGAATATAAAGTCATTAGATCCCAAATGCAGACCTGTCTATGATCAATAATAAAATCAACAACAGCATGAAATCAGGAGCAGCAGCCAAAGACATACATCATCCCAAGCTGTGGTACTCCATCAACCTTCAATTTCTGGATGAGCAGCTCGAGGCCAGGGAATCACCTCCTGCTCTTCCTTGTAGCCTTCCTTTCACGCCTCTCTGCAGCGTTCTCTCCACGGCCCCGTCCATGCACCCTTGCAGGCTGGGCCACTGTGGGTGGTGATGTGGCAGGAGGAGGAGGAGAAGGAGGAGAGGGATTGGGCTGATGTGAGATATGGGTGGCCTCAGTCAGCAGCCCCCTCGCCCCCATGTGTACGGCCATATAGATGAGATGCTCACAGAGGGCCCGTTGTCCCGCCTCCATTCTGAGCAGCTTATTCGCCAGATAGGTGCTAAACCCCTCCGTAGGGTTGAGGGGGGCCCTCATAATGGCAGCAGCCTCCTGAATCATCTTTAGTGACTCCTCCTCCACTTGTGTCATCCGCCGTTGTTTTGGCGGTCTGACTTGGAGGGGAGCCACTTGGGAGACGGTGCTGCCACTAGGCCTGGGGACCTGCTGAGTCCCACTTGGCCCTGCCTCCTCCTGCCTGTCACACTCCTGACCCTCTTCCTCCTGGCTTGCCTCATCCTGTTTATAAAATAAAAAGTGGATTTCTATTATTTGAGGAATCAATCACACACAATTTTGATCTCATTACTGGTTTATTTTGGAGGGGGGGGGGGGTGGGATCATTTATGGCTAAGCCAAACAGTTCAACTCCATATTACTTAGTGGACAATAATTAGCATCAAAAATACTATACCGGCTGAAGATGCGAAGATCTGGCTCTTCTAGCTCGGGAGGCTCCTCCTCCGCCTCTGCAGGGGTGGAGGGAAGGGTGGAAGGAACGCTGGAGGGAAGGGTGGAAGGAAGGGTTGAGGGAAGGCTGGAAATAGATTCCCTGGCCTCGATCTGGTCATACAGAAATTGAAGATGTCTGTAGTACCACAGCTTGGGCTTTACTACATTGTCGGCTGCTGCTCCTGATCTCTTGGACTGGCGCACTTCCTTGAATTTTTTTTTATAAGAATTGCGCAGGTTGTTGATTTTATTATTGATCATAGTGTAGTCTGCATCTGGGATCCATGGCTTCATATCCTCGGCTAATTTGGTAATAGTTGCCCATCGTACATCACTTTTGTGATACGCAGGGTGTTTGAGCTCCCACAGGTTGCGCCGTTCCTTATACTTTTCAATAAAAACAAGCATCACCTCCGGCTCTCTTAGTTTATGCATCTATTAGGATCAGCAAGTACAAAAAAAAAAGGATCAGAATTGATTCTCCTCAACTTATCACAATATTGCCCTTTACAGTCATGACCCATTAATATGCCACTGCAGGCCCGAGTTCCCTTCTTACCTTAGTTCACTTCGTGGGTTCACTTCCGGTCGTCCTTACTCCGCGCATCCCTAATAACTTCTTTCCCCTTTTTATACCCTGCGCATGCGTGTAACTCCGCCCTCGTCGCCCGCCCATGACGGACTTTTTCTGCATTGCCCCGCCCCTTAACGATCGGCGCACAGTGTTGAGTCGGCGACATGTCACAGACACAGGTGGCTTCTTTAGTTGAAATTACCGACGAGGAGAGCCCGGAGGCGGAAACGTCCTGATCCTGTAAAAAAAGATGCAAGGCGACTAATATGTCTTTTTCTGAGATGGCGGAGATGGTGGACATTCTGCGGAGGAAGGATTACGACGGCAAGCATGGCCCATACGACACCCCTAATCTCCGGAAGTCACAAATTATGGATAAAGTGGCGAAGACTCTTTATAAAAAATATGGGGTCAGGAGATCCAAGGAACAACTCCGTAAAAGGTGGTCAGACCTGAAGCTCAGGGAGCCGGAGCAGTATAGGAAGCTTATAAAAAGCATTGAAAAAAGTAAGTTTATTTTTACTGTGTTCTTTCACTTTGTAATATGTATTCTTCCATGTTTTGCACCATGTGCTTGTCTTGACTGGGTTCACATTTTAAAATCTCATCTTTTAGGTTAAGTGGAGAGTCCACTTATTTGGCCAATGTTTTGACCAATAACTTGCTGCTCTTCCCCCAAACATGTTTGGCACATATCCACGTAAACTACATGTGGGCATGCCTCATTTTACTTCAACAATGTTTATCTACACATTGTTGGCTAGATGATGTGTTGTAAGGAAATTTAGAATGTGACTGAAAGAATAAACTGTATTCTGGGTAAAGGAGATGACACTCCAGCAGTTGTGTACTCTTTTTTGTTCTTCAGCAAGATACTATACTCTGGGCCACATGACCACATTTCTTAACGGGGTCACACACAGGTGGTCCAGTGGATACCTTGGTGGTTATCCAAGTGTATTTGTGAGTGTCCTCAAAAATAACAGGTTGCTTTGTTGAGTTTGCAAGATCACATATGTTCATGTTGGAACTCAGGGCCAAATATCAATTGTACCCCACTTCCAAACATTGAGGATCCCTTTTCAGGCCTTAAAAATCTCTGTGTGCTAAAGTATACATTTGTTGTAAATTCCCATAGGGGAGAGGAGACTGGGAGGACACCATGCTCATGAGACGAGGAACCCAACACCACAGAAAATCCCCGAAGCTCCCAAAGCAGACCAAGATCAGCAGGTTCAGGAAGCGGAGGTGGAGGAAGCGGAGGAGGAGGAAGGAGAGGTGGAGCTTATCAGCACAACAGGTCAGTGTCTGTCACCACAACTTCAAGGTAAATACAGATGTAGGACTGCCTAGTGTAAAACCTTTTTTTTTGTTTTAGGGACTGAACGTGGGGGTGTGTCAGGAAGTCCAAATCCGCCATTCTCGAGTGCCAGCGCCAAAATAATCATTCAGGAAATCATGGAATGCAGTAGCGAAATGGACATTATGAGAAAGAGAATGATTGTGATTGAGCAAAAATATAAAAACATGATAGATATTTTGGGGAGAATAGTGTGAACCCCCCCCCCTTTTTGTGTTTTTGTTATGCGTCTGAAATTATCTCAGGGATTTCCAACATCCCAAATGTGAAGATGCACACACTGAAGACTCAACATGTGCTATCTGCCGTCACAGGATATCTATGTCCCTGTTTTGGGGGTGCAACCTCTTCCTCCCTCCTCAAGTAGGTGAGAGGAAGGGTTTTCCCCCCCAAAGCACGTCCATTGATCCCCCATGATGGCAGATAGCACATGTTTACCCTAGCCATGGGATCTTGTTGAAGATACCCATTTGAGCCCCCAAAGAAAGTGTGTTTGTTAACATTTGGGATGGATCAGGGGTAACATCACCCCATCTCCTGTTTGTATTTTTCACAGTGTTATTTTATTACTTTTTCAGACTAAAAAAAATGGCTTACGACCCATGCATGTTTCTGCAAAAAAAGCCGCACATAAAAAAAAAGGCTAGTATTTCTAAAAACCAAAAAAAAATGCGGTGCAAACAGTAAAAACATTTGGGAAGTCTAAAAAAGGTGTGCCTTGTTCTTTCTATGCTCAAGAGCAGTTCTGAAGATGCAAAAACTGTGTTTTTCGCTCTGAGTTTTGAGGCTATTTACTAAGGACAATTACACTTGGCACTACTGGAACCTGGGAGACACATAAACCCAAAATACAAGAATGACAACACAAGTTTGTAGGAATTCCATGTTTTTTTTATTTTTAAAAGGTTAAATACTTGGTCAGATGTGGTCTGGCATTGCGATGGCCCCCCTACCCGTGAAGTACTCTACGTATTTCTGGCGTACTTCACGGGCACTTTGGGGGCCAAGCCAGTACGGGCAGTGCTGAGGCCGGTCAGATTAATCAGTTCACATGGACCGGCCTCAGGCCCAAACGATGATACATAATTGGTTGCAAATTTGCGTAGAAAATTGTGCAATATGCAGCAGCAGTAGACGATGTGGTTCAGTTTATAATCCGCCAAATGTATCGCTGTCTGGAACAGGCGGAACCGGCTGTCCATTATCCCGAAGGCATTCTCCACAACTCTCCAGGCTCTGGCCAGCCGGTAATTAAAAACCGTCCTCTCCGGGGTGAGGGTGCGTTGGGGAAACGGCCGCATCAGGTGTGGTCCTAGTCCAAAAGCCTCATCCGCAAGGAAAACGAACGGGAGCCCTTCCACGTTCTCTGCATCTGGAGGCAGTGCAAGACCCCCAGCCTGCAGACGGTGAGCGAACTCCGTCTCCGCGAATGCTCTGCCATCGGACATCCGGCCGTTCTTCCCCACGTCCACATACAGGAACTCGTACCGTGCCGACACCACCGCCATTAACACTATGCTATTAAAACCTTTATATTTGAAATAGTATGACCCCGAACGGGGTGGCGGCACTATGTGGACGTGCTTCCCATCAATTGCCCCTCCGCAGTTGGGGAAATCCCACCGCTGGGCAAATTGGGAGGCCACAGTCAGCCATTCCTGTGGTGTGCTAGGGAACTGTGGAGTCAAACAAAAAGAAGACTTTAGTACGGTTTATGGTTACAGTGCAAGCAGATTACACACAAAAACATTGTTGACCAACATCATTCTAGCATTATTATTTAAGGGAGTTTTTCCGAACAATAAACAAAGGCCCACTTAGCAGATGCCTCACCACCGCTGAGTGGACATTCTAAAATAATCTAAGGGGTGGGGGGCTAAGGTGATTGTGGGGGATCCCAAAAAAGGCTCTACCACTTTGCTGAGCTTGATTGAGAACTACTAATTTTTTAACATCTTTAGGGGGGGGGGGGAGGGAGGGTTGTCAAACTACGAGGGCACTGACCCCAAAAAAATGAAAAGGAAAATAGAAGGCTAGCTGGGTTTGCGCCCACGATAGCATGCTGGAGAGGTTAGTGAAGGGAAATAGGCATGTAGGGCCCAAAAAGGGATTTACAGGTAAAAAAAGGCATGTGGAAAATGGGGACATTAC
This sequence comes from Rana muscosa, assembly GCA_029206835.1. Lineage (NCBI taxonomy): Eukaryota > Metazoa > Chordata > Amphibia > Anura > Ranidae > Rana > Rana muscosa. Next base: position 325,342,063 of record CM055123.1, read on the forward strand.
CAGGATATTACAAACAGGCATATTTGTGTTAGGAGGAAAAAATAAATAAAAAAACGAGAATAAAAACATATAATGTGAGGTTAAAGGAGCATAATTACCTTCATATAGTCCTTCTGCAGGACCTGAATGATGGCCGAACACGTCTCAGGGATAATGATCCCGAGAGCCTGGGGGGAGATGCCTGTTGAGAACTTGAGGTCCTGCAAGCTTCTCCCAGTCGCCAGGTATCTCAACGTGGCAATAAGCCTCTGCTCGGCAGTGATGGCCTGGCGCATCACAGTGTCCTGCCTCGTGATATAGGGGGACAGCAAATCCAAAAGACGGTGAAATACGGGGTCCGTCATCCTGAGATAATTCCTGAAATCATCAGGATTATTCTCATGGATTTCCCGCAGCAGAGACATATGAGAGAATTGGTCCCGCTGGAGCAACCAATTCTTAGTCCATGAACTCCTCCTCACCCTGTTCACGGACTGAACTCGGGTTACAGTGTTAACTGCAACACCAAGCCCAAAGCCAGCACGAGCTCCAGAACAAGAACGCACTTCAAACATGGTCTTAAACCGGTCGCCTGGTCAGAACGCACTCAAACAGAACGCACCGTGGAACAGCAAGGCCTAAGAAGAACGACCTGAAAAACAGTAAAGGAACGGCCAAGAAGGCACTGCAAGGCAGTAACGACCTGACTGCACTCACTGAATCACAAATACAAACCCACAAGCACAAACTGAACACCAGGAAACGATCTGCAAAGCACGGAGACTGAAAAGCGCGAATCGGCTCTCACCAAACTTTTACTAACACGCGGTAACACGAAATCAGCAAAAGCAGCCCAAGGGGTGGCGCCATTAGATTTGTTCGGCCCTTTTATAGCGCATCGTACGTTTTGTACGTGCCGTCGTTTTCTTGCCGTCGGTTTTTAGACTGATGGTGTGTGGCCAAGACTGATGAAAAACAGTTTCATCGGATTTCCAATGGTCAAATCCATCGGACGAAAATCCATAGGTTATCCGATCGTGTGTACGGGGCTTTAAACAATGTACCTGTTCAAAATTACAAACAGATTCTACATAAGAACAAACCTACAGTCCCTGTCTTGTCTGCACCGCCTGTATACGGCTGTTCAGAGTATATAGGGCCTTTTTTATTTTATGTGCGGGGTTCCCCTTAATATCCATACAAGACCCAAAGGGGCTGGTAATGGGCTGGGGTAGGGGGGGGGGGGTCATGGGGTAGCTATGTCATTTTTCTTAAAGATTTTCATCCATATTACCGGGACCAGACATTACATTAAAGCCGCAAGCAGTTTTTTTTTTTTTTTGAAAAGTTTTATTTATAGCTTTTGACAAAACAAACAGACCCAGTGGGCCATACACAAACACAAACTATATACAAATCTTCAGCATTGGCTCCCTCTCCCTCCCTCCAGACCCCCACCCATCAATAGGAATAATACAGTTATAAAGTCACTTTAACTCATTCACAGTCATATGTTGTTTGGAAATGTCACATAATCACAACCATATTCAACTCTTACTGCAAGTGCATTTAGAATGGGTGCCACTCAATCCGCCACCGTAAGTTCACTATTCATCCAACCGCCCCATACTTTATCAAATTTCTGAGGTGCGCCCCTACTAGCATAAGTAGCTTTGTACAGCGGTACAGCTCTATTCACCACCCCCTTCCATGCTGACACAGTGGGCGGATTGGGCTTTTTCCATGATAACACTATCAGTTTCCTGGCGTAATATATGAGAATCGTTAACACAGCACGAGTCGCTCTCCTTGGGGCTAGATTGTCTACCAGACCCAAGAGGCATACCTCAATTGAAGGCTGTACCTGGATGGTGGTCACCCCAGCTATGCAGTCGGCAACCCCTCTTCAGAACCCTTGGATGAATGAGCAATTCCAAAAGACATGCATGAAATCGGCCGTGGGGGAACTGCACCACCAGCAACAAGGAGACTGTGTAGGGAATATCTTGGCCAGTCTAGCCGGCGTAAGATAGATGCGATGCAGGAATTTAAATTGGATGAGATGGTCCCTGGCAGAGACCAATCTGGTAAAATGAATGTCCCATACATCATCCCAGTCATCCCTGTCCATCTGGGGGAACACCTCACCCCACGCCGCCCTACACTTTGCCAGGAGATCACCTCCCTCACTGAACAGCTGTTTATATATTGTAGACAAGGCCTTGTCTAAAGTGTCCTCTCTCAGTAAAGACTCCATATCATTAGTTTGCATGGTGATACCAATGTCTCCAAATTGGGCCTTAAATGCATGTCTGAGCTGAAGAAAACGAAACAAGTGCGTATTGGGCAGATCAAACTTGGCTTTAAGGGCGTCAAACTGTAAGAGTTTCCCACCCCCCACTATGTCCCTCAGAGTCTTAATGCTATACTTAGTCCAGGTGACTGGATCGGGGTACTCACAAAAGTGTGCTAGCTGAGGATTCTTCCAAAGTGGTGTGTAAGGAGAAATTTCAGAGGCGCCACCCACCTTATTCACTGCCACCCATGCCCTACAGGCGGCACGCATGGATATCGTGAGCCTATACGGAGCCCTGATTCCCCGAAGCGGGAGATGCTTCAGTGCCTCATACGAACCCACAACAGCCGCCTCCAGCGTATTAGCAGTGTCGTCCTCAGGTACAGTGAACCACCTGTGGACAAATACCAGCTGACCAGCTAAGAAATACCTGTGAAAATCCGGGACCGCCAGTCCCCCTTGTTTCCACGGCAGTTGTAACACCCGGAATTTAATTTGAGGGCGTCGTCCCTGCCATAAGAAAGTTGTTATGAGACTATCTAATTTTTTTAAAACATATCTCGGTATCCAAACAGGGGAATTCCGAAATATATACAAAAACAAAGGTAAAAATTTCATTTTCACTAAATTCACCCTACCAATGAGCGTCAAAGGTAAGTTTTGCCATGCCTGTAGCCTGGATTTCAGTTTAGTCAAAAGTGGATCGACATTTAAGGCAACAAAATCGGACACGGAATTAGAAATGTTTAACCCCAGAAATTTGAGCACCTCCACCCGCTGTAAAGGACAATCAACCGGAATCTCGCACCTGGGGGATGGCGTCCTGAGTGATAGAATTTGGGATTTTCCCCAGTTGACTTTCAGACCCGAAAAACGTGCAAAAGAATTCAGGATATCTAGTGCTGCCGACAAGGAATTTCCGGAGTCCCGCAGAAAAAGAACCATGTCGTCCGCATAGAGTGCCGTCTTTTCGTTCAAGTCACCCACCATGATCCCCCGCACCTCCTCAGAGGCCCGCAAGGCCGCAGCCACGGGTTCAATCATGATGGAAAATAGACCCGGGGACAAAGGGCAACCCTGGCGAGTGCCCCTCCGCACTGAAAAAAATTCCGACAACATATTGTTTAACTTAATGGCCGCTGTAGGGGAATGATATAGAATGTCGATCCACTTCCTGAAATGAGGCCCGAAACCGAATACCTCCAGCACCACCCTCATGTAATTCCAGTCAACGGAATCAAAGGCCTTCTCCAAATCCAAAAAGACCAGTATCCCGCCGCTGGAACTGTCCGGACCCAACTGCGTGTGGGTGAAAACCCTACGCAGATTGATATCCGTGGCTTTCCTGGGCATGAAACCTGTCTGGTCAGGGGAAATAACATGGTGCAAGACCGACATAAGTCTAGTAGCCAACATCTTAGTAAGTATTTTGAAGTCCATATTCAGTAAAGAAATGGGCCTATAAGAAGAACATAGCATTGGGTCCTTGTCCGGCTTGGCCAACAGTACAATATGAGCCTCATAAAAGGAAGGGGGGAGGCCCCCCTTCTGAAAACAGTCGGCATACAATTGCAGTAGTCTAGGCAACAGGATCTCCGAGTAACGACGGTACCAGTCAATTGGCAGACCATCAGGACCCGGAGCCCTGCCACCAGGAAACGACCCAACTGTGGAGACCACCTCCTCCTCCCCGAACTCGGCATCAAGAAAATTACGAGATTCCTCTGGCAGCTCAGGCAACCGCAGGGCCCCCAATGTGACCCCAAGGTCACCCGTGTCATAGGGATCTATAGGCCAGTACAGAGACTTATAGAACGATACAAACTCCCGTACTACGTCCTCCCTGTCTCTCAACAGGTGTCCAGACTGGGACATTACGCAAGGCACTACCGTTGGGGACGTGTCCCCAGCCGTCAAAAAAGCCAATAGTTTACCGTTTTTATCCCCCTGTTCAAAAACACGCGCCGCACTCCTTTGCAGATGACAAGTAGTCGCCTCTCGGTAATGGAGAGAAACGTTCCTCCTTGCAAACCGCAACTGAGCCAACGTGTCAGGAGAAGGTGAGTCCGCATGAGCCTTAGCGCACTCCCGCTCCCTGTCATGGAGTTGTTTTTCTACAAAGCCGCAAGCAGTTTTAAATGGCTTTTTTTCCTTTAGAAATGTTATTTTGTGCAGGGACAGTTCTAAACACGGGAAACACGTGGCACTTCACAGGCATACTATACACACCCCCCAGGTACAATATTTAAAGGAATATTTGACTTTTTTTTTTCACTTTATGCATCATTAAAATGACCGTTTTTAAAACTTCTTTTTGCATTGATACATGTCCCCTGGTGCAGAACCCGGGTTCCCAAACCCTTTTTAAGACAATAACATGGATAATAGTCGTTATAATTAGCACTTTAGATTTCGAACGTTCGCATCCATTGTATTTAATAGGGTTCTAAAGTTTGTGCGAACTTTCGGTCCGTTCGCGGGTTCTGGTGCGAACCGAACCCGGGGGTGTTCGGCTCATCACTACTCACAAACCGAGTTAGGATTTTTTTAAATACAGCGCTTGTATTGCGAAACGCTCGTTTACCGCGTTACTCGCAACCCGAGATTTCACTGTATGGTATATTATTTGTACCTTAGATAGGAGATATTGGGTAAGGATTTTTGCCTTTGCCGTTTTCTATCTTTTTTAAATTATTTAGCCACTTCCTGGTTTCTCCTGGTGAGTTCGCTGGGTTGCTATGGCAATGTACTTACGTGCATTACCGCTACTGCCCAGTGGCGCCAATCCACGATATATATAGCGGGTGACTCACGTCATTCCGTCACTGCTGATGAAGTCCCGCCCCCTGGGACGCAACGCGTACAGGACCAAGTGACTTAGCGTGACGTCACCCACGGTCCTGAACGCCGATTCTCATGGATACTTTGTATTATCTGCAGCATTTCCTTTGCACTGAGGCACAGCGCTGTATTTGTAAGTCTAACTTCTTTATACATTACATTGTTTTTACCATACGGAGAGCACCAGATCTCATTGCTTCCTCTCATGTATGAACATTGTGGAGCCGATGGTGAGAGTAATGAGGATCACACAACATGGCGGCACACCTGTGACAGAGCTCAGTATGGTGCCAACATGGCGGCACACCTGTGACAGAGCTCAGTATAGTACCAACATGGCGGCACACCTGTGACAGAGCTCAGTATGGTACCAACCTGGCGGCACACCTGTGACAGAGCTCAGTATGGTGCCAACATGGCGGCACACCTGTGACAGAGCCCAGTATGGTACCAACATGGCGGCACACCTGTGACAGAGCTCAGTATGGTACCAACATGGCGGCACCCCTGTGACAGAGCTCAGTATGGTACCAACATGGCGGCACCCCTGTGACAGAGCTCAGTGCGCTGCCATGGATTGGCGCCAGGAAAGAAAAAGTATGGTAAATATTTTGATACAATTTTCCATCATCTTCACATAGGAGAGTGAAGGCACTGGGTAAGGACTTCTCAATAAAGGATCCAGTCATTAAATATGGAAAACTAAATGCAGAACTTTATTGAACACAATTATTTACAAAATAGACACAAGACATCCAATGAATTCTCTCTGTGAAATTCCATAATTCAAGTAACCAATAAAAGAGATTTGCTGTACAAAGTTATCCCCACCATTGCGGAGGATCGCCGTTCTCCAATAGAAAAATACACATTCCAATGTTTTTGTAGAAAATAGAAAATAAAATTCCATCTCTTCCTAAAAGTTGTCCTCGTTAGGAGGAGATTCTCTTGTAATGGAGAGATTTTCTGGCACCGGGATAGGAAGTGTGGAGGTGAATCTCCAAACTAACACCAAGCTTGGATACGAGTCCAGCTTAGATACGAGTCCAGCTTAGATACGAGTCCAGCTTGGATACGAGTCTAGCTTAGATACGGGTCCAGCTTAGATACGGGTCTAGCTTAGATACGAGTCCAGCTTAGATACGAGTCCAGCTTGGATACGGGTCTAGCTTGGATACGAGTCTAGCTTAGATACGGGTCCAGCTTAGATACGGGTCTAGCTTAGATACGGGTCCAGCTTGGATACGAGTCCAGCTTAGATACGAGTCCAGCTTAGATACGAGTCTAGCTTAGATACGAGTCCAGCTTAGATACGAGTCCAGCTTGGATACGAGTCCAGCTTAGATACGAGTCCAGCTTAGATACGAGTCTAGCTTAGATACGAGTCCAGCTTAGATACGAGTCCAGCTTGGATACGAGTCCAGCTTAGATACGAGTCTAGCTTAGATACGAGTCCAGCTTAGATACGAGTCCAGCTTAGATACGAGTCCAGCTTGGATACGAGTCCAGCTTAGATACGAGTCTAGCTTAGATACGAGTCCAGCTTATATACAAGTCCAGCTTGGATACGAGTCCAGCTTAGATACGAGTCCAGCTTAGATACGAGTGTAGCTTAGATACGAGTCCAGCTTAGATACGAGTCTAGCTTGGATACGAGTCCAGCTTAGATACGGGTCCAGCTTGGATATGAGTCCAGCTTGGATACGAGTCTAGCTTGGATACGAGTCCAGGTTAGATACGAGTCCAGATTAGATACGGGTCTAGCTTAGATACGTGGCTTCAGTAGCAGAATGTCATCTCCTGCACCATTGACTGAGTGTGATCTTCTAGATAGGTGTCTGATTGTGACAGTCTATGGGGTCTTCTTGGAAAGTCAATGATGCAGAAATGGGGTCTTTCACCTGGCAGCAATATGGACCACCTGGTAACCTTCTAGTGCAGCCATTCTCAACCAGGGTTCAGTGGACCCCTAGGGTTCCTCCAGTGGTGACTTGAGTTCTGGCTCACTGACCTCCCGTCTGATGGGCCCTCCATGCTTTTAGGTCCAACACCACTTGTGACTGCAAGGGTATCATTCTGGGCAACCTGTAAGGGGGCATTCTTCCCACTTACCACCACCAGGGCATTTTCCCCAATCACCACCACCAGGGCATTTTCCCCAATCACCACCACCAGGGCATTTTCCCCAATCACCCCCACCAGGGCATTTTCCCCAATCACCACCACCAGGGCATTTTCCCCAATCACCCCCACCAGGGCATTTTCCCCAATCACCACCACCAGGGCATTTTCCCCAATCACCACCACCAGGGCATTTTCCCCAATCACCACCAATGGACTAATCTTTCAAAAAGGGTTGTAAGTGGAGGAAATTGACTTTTTAGGCACCAATTATAAAAAATAGAAAGTCATTTTATTCACAACTTTAATACAAAATTCATAAAAAGAAAAGAAAGAAAAAACAATGGTATATAAAAACTGCAGATGGGCTACAGAAACAAGCATGAGATCAGAACGTGTACCTTTCTTATAATCTTGTTTGGCCATCACGTTCTCTCTGTAGCCCATCTGCAGTTTTTATATACCATTGTTTTTATATACCATTGTTTTTATATACCATTGTTTTTATATACCATTGTTTTTATATACCATTGTTTTTTCTTTCTTTTCTTTTTATGAATTTTGTACTAAAGTTGTGAATAAAATGACTTTCTATTTTTTATAATTGATGCCTAAAAAGTCAATTTTCTCCACTTACAACCCTTTTTGAAAAATGAACGCTTAGGGCGCGGCGCTACTACGGGCCACAGATCCATCCTGTGTTGGCGTTCTTTTAACTTTTTGATTCAATGGACTAATCTTACCAGAGGTTCCCTGAGACCCAAAAATGATTTGAAGGGTTCCTCTGGGGTACAGCGGGTGAGAAAAGTCGTACTAAGTGTGTTTCTGGATGGAAACGGGAGGATCCAAACCGATTCCATATCATGTGTCCGCGGGGGATGGTGATCCCAGATCTCCTGTGTGGCCACCATGCTGCCTGTCTATGTAACGTATAGAATTCCTATTCACCTAACATGGCGGCACATAGGACCTTATCTGTGCTCCACAACTAAGGAATAAAATATTTATTTTCATCATCTGCATTTCATGATGGCCACCGCTTGGTACATCCAGAGGGTGCGTTCTACCCCACAACATCTCACTGGACGCCCAACCGCCTTTTATAAAATTCCCCTAAAACACGAGTCTCCAAACTGCGGCCCTTTACTAGCCTTTATCTGGCCCTTGGGACACTATCCCTCCCACTGACACCAATGATGGGACACTATTCCTCCCACTGACACCAATGATGGGACACTATTCCTCCCACTGACACCAATGATGGGACACTATTCCTCCCACTGACACCAATGATGGGGCACTATTCCTCCCACTGATACCAATGATGGGGCACTATTCCTCCCACTGACACCAATGATGGGACACTATTCCTCCCACTGACACCAATGATGGGACACTATTCCTCCCACTGACACCAATGATGGGACACTATTCCTCCCACTGACACCAATGATGGGACACTATTCCTCCCACTGACACCAATGATGGGGCACTATTCCTCCCACTGACACCAATGATGGGGCACTATTCCTCCCACTGACACCAATGATGGGACACTATTCCTCCCACTGACACCAATGATGGGACACTATTCCTCCCACTGATACCAATGATGGGACACTATTCCTCCCACTGACACCAATGATGGGACACTATTCCTCCCACTGATACCAATGATGGGACACTATTCCTCCCACTGACACCAATGATGGGACACTATTCCTCCCACTGACACCTGGGGAGCACCATTTGAATCTATTGACACTTGTTGCATTGTGGGGGGGCACCTGATAGATGAAGGTATTACCCTCCTCCCTTCTAGCCAAGCAGGTTCATGGAAAGGGAAGGCACCAGCAGCAAAGGTCAGTCCATCCCAAGCGGAGTTTGGAAAGCGGAGTCACCTCCTGGCTTGTGAACAGTGGGGATTATCCTGCCATGTTCCTCGCTATATCCCGCTCCATGTTAGAGTTTTGGGTGTTCCTAATCTCCTCATTGCAATGTTCCTGCCCCCCAGAAGAGTGTTGGCTTTTCTTATTGCAGCCTCCATATAATACAATAAAACCCAACTTCATATCTTTCTCCACCTATTTCCAAAATATCCCAAAATTCAGCCCTCCCCCCTTTGCCAGTCATGTGATAAACGAGGTCCTTCTTCTGCTTCAGCAGGTGGACAGTCCTCCTTATCAACTCATCGCCATTGTCTGCTGCACTCATAGGTGTGCACCCCAAACTCAAACACACACACTACCGATCACGCATGATGTTCACTCAGAAAGAGAAGGGGCCAGTAAATTACATGTTTACTGGCCCTTCCCCCACTCATCCTAAAACTTTCCAGCAGCAACAGTTGGCAGGAGAGGAGAAAAGGGAAGTCAGTAGCACTGCGAGGGGAAGGGGAGGGAGCCAGGGCAGTGGTGGGAAATTGTGCTGCACAGGGTGATTAGGTTGTGCCTGGGCACACCTGGCACACCCTGTGCACACGCCTATGGTTGCACTGTGAGCCCCGGCCAGAGTGATGGGTTCACAGGGAGGTAGGTGACATTGGGTGCCTTTCAGCCTTGAAGAGCATTGGCCCTGGACCACAGCAGGGTTGATGGGCCCCATTCAGCCTTGAAGAGCATTGGCCCCGGACCACAGCAGGGTTGATGGGCCCCATTTAGCCTTGAAGAGCATTGGCCCCGGACCACAGCAGGGTTGATGGGCCCCATTTAGCCTTGAAGAGCATTGGCCCCGGACCACAGCAGGGTTGATGGGCCCCATTTAGCCTTGAAGAGCATTGGCCCCGGACCACAAAGTAAAATGTCTACAAGGGGCAGTGAAGGAGAGAAAGAAATGACTCAAGCAGAAGCTGTTCCTTTTATTTTTCTCAAGGTGCCTCATTACAGCCACAGCCGTGTACAGGCCTGAAAACTCCCAAAGTGTGTGCAAGAAATGTGATCCGTCTCTCCGGCATCTGCCGAGAAATGTGATCCGTCTCTCCGGCATCTGCCGAGAAATGTGATCCGTCTCTCCGGCATCTGTCGAGAAATGTGATCCGCGTCTCTCCGGCATCTGCCGAGAAATGTGATCCGTCTCTCCGGCATCTGCCGAGAAATGTGATCCGTCTCTCCGGCATCTGCCGAGAAATGTGATCCGTCTCTCCGGCATCTGCCGAGAAATGTGATCCGCGTCTCTCCAGCATCTGCCGAGAAATGTGATCCGCGTCTCTCCAGCATCTGCCGAGAAATGTGATCCGTCTCTCCGGCATCTGTCGAGAAATGTGATCCGCGTCTCTCCGGCATCTGCCGAGAAATGTGATCCGCGTCTCTCCGGCATCTGCCGAGAAATGTGATCCGTCTCTCCGGCATCTGCCGAGAAATGTGATCCGCGTCTCTCCAGCATCTGCCGAGAAATGTGATCCGTCTCTCCGGCATCTGCCGAGAAATGTGATCCGTCTCTCCGGCATCTGTCGAGAAATGTGATCCGCGTCTCTCCGGCATCTGCCGAGAAATGTGATCCGTCTCTCCGGCATTTGTCGAGAAATGTGATCCGCGTCTCTCCGGCATCTGCCGAGAAATGTGATCCGTCTCTCCGGCATCTGTCGAGAAATGTGATCCGTCTCTCCGGCATCTGCCGAGAAATGTGATCCGCGTCTCTCCAGCATCTGTCGAGAAATGTGATCCGCGTCTCTCCAGCATCTGCCGAGAAATGTGATCCGCGTCTCTCCAGCATCTGCCGAGAAATGTGATCCGTCTCTCCGGCATCTGCCGAGAAATGTGATCCGTCTCTCCGGCATCTGCCGAGAAATGTGATCCGCGTCTCTCCAGCATCTGCCGAGAAATGTGATCCGCGTCTCTCCAGCATCTGCCGAGAAATGTGATCCGTCTCTCCAGCATCTGCCGAGAAATGTGATCCGCGTCTCTCCGGCATCTGCCGAGAAATGTGATCCGCGTCTCTCCGGCATCTGCCGAGAAATGTGATCCGCGTCTCTCCAGCATCTGCCGAGAAATGTGATCCGTCTCTCCGGCATCTGCCGAGAAATGTGATCCGCGTCTCTCCAGCATCTGCAGAGAAATGTGATCCGTCTCTCCGGCATCTGCCGAGAAATGTGATCCGCGTCTCTCCGGCATCTGTCGAGAAATGTGATCCGCGTCTCTCCGGCATCTGCCGAGAAATGTGATCCGTCTCTCCAGCATCTGCCGAGAAATGTGATCCGTCTCTCCGGCATCTGTCGAGAAATGTGATCCGCGTCTCTCCGGCATCTGTCGAGAAATGTGATCCGCGTCTCTCCAGCATCTGCCGAGAAATGTGATCCGCGTCTCTCCAGCATCTGCCGAGAAATGTGATCCGCGTCTCTCCAGCATCTGCCGAGAAATGTGATCCGTCTCTCCAGCATCTGCCGAGAAATGTGATCCGTCTCTCCGGCATCTGCCGAGAAATGTGATCCGCGTCTCTCCGGCATCTGTCGAGAAATGTGATCCGCGTCTCTCCGGCATCTGTCGAGAAATGTGATCCGCGTCTCTCCAGCATCTGTCGAGAAATGTGATCCGCGTCTCTCCAGCATCTGCCGAGAAATGTGATCCGCGTCTCTCCAGCATCTGCCGAGAAATGTGATCCGCGTCTCTCCAGCATCTGCCGAGAAATGTGATCCGCGTCTCTCCGGCATCTGCCGAGAAATGTGATCCGCGTCTCTCCGGCATCTGTCGAGAAATGTGATCCGTCTCTCCAGCATCTGCCGAGAAATGTGATCCGTCTCTCCGGCATCTGCCGAGAAATGTGATCCGTCTCTCCGGCATCTGCCGAGAAATGTGATCCGTCTCTCCAGCATCTGTCGAGAAATGTGATCCGTCTCTCCGGCATCTGCCGAGAAATGTGATCCGCGTCTCTCCGGCATCTGCCGAGAAATGTGATCCGCGTCTCTCCAGCATCTGCCGAGAAATGTGATCCGTCTCTCCGGCATCTGCCGAGAAATGTGATCCGTCTCTCCGGCATCTGTCGAGAAATGTGATCCGCGTCTCTCCGGCATCTGTCGAGAAATGTGATCCGTCTCTCCAGCATCTGCCGAGAAATGTGATCCGTCTCTCCGGCATCTGCCGAGAAATGTGATCCGTCTCTCCAGCATCTGCCGAGAAATGTGATCCGTCTCTCCGGCATCTGCCGAGAAATGTGATCCGCGTCTCTCCGGCATCTGCCGAGAAATGTGATCCGTCTCTCCAGCATCTGCCGAGAAATGTGATCCGCGTCTCTCCAGCATCTGCAGAGAAATGTGATCCGTCTCTCCGGTATCTGCCGAGAAATGTGATCCGCGTCTCTCCGGCATCTGCCGAGAAATGTGATCCGCGTCTCTCCGGCATCTGCCGAGAAATGTGATCCGTCTCTCCAGCATCTGCCGAGAAATGTGATCCGTCTCTCCAGCATCTGCCGAGAAATGTGATCCGCGTCTCTCCGGCATCTGCCGAGAAATGTGATCCGTCTCTCCAGCATCTGCCGAGAAATGTGATCCGTCTCTCCAGCATCTGCCGAGAAATGTGATCCGCGTCTCTCCAGCATCTGCCGAGAAATGTGATCCGTCTCTCCGGCATCTGCCGAGAAATGTGATCCGTCTCTCCAGCATCTGCCGAGAAATGTGATCCGTCTCTCCGGCATCTGCCGAGAAATGTGATCCGTCTCTCCAGCATCTGCCGAGAAATGTGATCCGTCTCTCCAGCATCTGCCGAGAAATGTGATCCGCGTCTCTCCAGCATCTGCCGAGAAATGTGATCCGTCTCTCCAGCATCTGCCGAGAAATGTGATCCGTCTCTCCAGCATCTGCCGAGAAATGTGATCCGTCTCTCCGGCATCTGCCGAGAAATGTGATCCGCGTCTCTCCGGCATCTGCCAAGAACGGAAGTTTCAGTTCTGGCCGGGCTGACCTTGGTGCTAATAAGGGACCTGAGATTTTTCTGATGCCGCCTGTCACCATAAACTTGACATAAGACTGTCACAAATGCGCCCCGATTTATTTCTGGCAGGACATAGACTGGTCCCATTCGGTGGTGGGGCGGCCCGCCCGTGGTAACCAGACTTGTAATATTGGGTGTTGAGCGTCCCAGTAATGTCTGGAGTCATTCTCAGAGTTTCGGTGATGTGGTTTCTCAGGCTCTGTGCCGGACAAACTCACCCCAAGTCTGAGGCCACCATAGGCAAGGGTCAAAGAACCGAAAATCTGACTTTGCTGGAAAGAGGCGGCTTCTATTGAATCACGTGCAGAAGAATCCAAACATCCGAATCATTCCCGGTGACAAACATTCACATTGGCGAAGAATTGGTCACCATTACTCAGAGACACAAGTTATGGATTATTGATCAGTATGGTTTGGATTCCAGGAGAACTTTGCAGATGACTTGATATGTTGGGTGAATGAAGAAGGAATGAAGATTGAACTCTATGAAGGGATTCCGTGTCATTCGATGTCCTTCAGTACAGAACGTCACAGATATTCCTCGATTCGATCGATACATCCCCCCAGGTTAATCTCTCGCAGGACATTGAAGAGTTGGTCCCGCAGGGTGTTGGGGTCGCCCTCCCGCGTCAGCCAGACCTGCAGCATGGCGTACTGAGCGTCGTTGTAATGTCGGTGGTCCTTCTCCGAGGTTTCGATGTTGTGGTCGCTCAGGCCCAGGCGGCGGACAAACTCGCCCCAGCGGCGTAATGGAATGCTGTCAATAATGGCGTACATCACTCTGGGGGCTGAGGGAAGAAGAAACATCAAAATGTTACAATGCTGAGCGATAAAAATTCACCAATAATATTACATTGTGTGTCCTTCTGTGATCATCTCATAAAGTGAAAGGATGGGAGCGCCGAGCCGCAAGGATGGAAGCGCCGAGCCGCGAGGATGGAAGCGCCGAGCCGCGGGGATGGGAGCGCCGAGCCGCGAGGATGGAAGCGCCGAGCAGTGAGGATGGGAGCGCCAAGCCCTGGGAATGGGAGCGCCGAACCGCGGGGATGGGAGCGCCGGCGGGGTGGGAGCGCCGAGCAGCGGGGGTGGGAGCGCTGACCAGCGGGGATGGGATCGTTGAGCCGCGGGGATGGGAGCGGTCGAACCGCGGGGATGGGATCGGTCGAGCCGCGGGGATGGGATCGGTCGAGCCGCGGGGATGGGATCGGTCGAGCCGCGGGGATGGGATCGGTCGAGCAGCGGGGATGGGATCGGTCGAGCCGCGGGGATGGGATCGGTCGAGCAGCGGGGGTGGGAGCGCCGAGCAGCGGGGGTGGGAGCGCCGAGCTCTGGGGATGGGAACGCCGAGCAGCGGGGATGGGATCGGTCGAGCCGCGGGGATGGGATCGGTCGAGCAGCGGGGTGGGAGCGCCGAGCCGCGGGGGTGGGAGCGCCGAGCCGCGAGGATGGAAGCGCCGAGCAGTGAGGATGGGAGCGCCAAGCCCTGGGGATGGGAGCGCCGAACCGTGGGGATGGGAGCGCCGGCGGGGTGGGAGCGCCGAGCAGCGGGGGTGGGAGCGCCGAGCCCCGGGGATGGGAGCGCCGAGCAGCGGGCGTGGGAGCGGTCGAGCCGCGGGGATGGGATCGGTCGAGCAGCAAGGATGGGAGCGCCGAGCAGCGGGGGTGGGAGCGCCGAGCCGCGGGGGTGGAAAACCGAGCCGCGGGGGTGGGAGCGCCGAGCCCTGGGGATGGGAGCGCCGAGCAGCGGGGATGGGAGCGCCGAGCAGCGAGGGAGGGAGCACCGAGCCCTGGGGATGGGAGCGCCGAGCCCTGGGGATGGGAGCAGTCGAGCCCTGGGGATGGGAGCAGTCGAGCCCTGGGGATGGGAGCGCCGAGCCGCGGTAATGGGAGCAGTCGAGCCGCGGGGATGAGAGTGCCGAGCAGCGGGGATGGGAGCGCCGAGCCGCGGGGATGGGAGCGCCGAGCCGCGGGGTTGGGAGCGCCGAGCCGCGGGGGTGGGAGCGCCGAGCAGCGGGGGTGGGAGCGCCGAGCAGCGGGGGTGGGAGCGCCGAGCCCTGGGGATGGGAGCAGTCGAGCCCTGGGGATGGGAGCGCCGAGCCGCGGTAATGGGAGCAGTCGAGCCGCGGGGATGGGAGCGCCAAGCCCTGGGGATGGGAGCGCCGAGCCGCGGTAATGGGAGCAGTCGAGCCGCGGGGATGAGAGTGCCGAGCAGCAGGGATGGGAGCGCCGAGCCGCGGGGATGGGAGCGCCGAGCAGCGGGGGTCAGTCCAGAAATGGATTCTTATTCCTCACAAAAAAAAGGTCTATCAAGATTTGACACCAACGCGTTTCGGGGGTTTCGCACAAATCCCCCTTTCTAAAGGCCAGTCATATTAAAGCTGAAGGTTATTCTGCTTATATTTTCCCTTCTCTGGTTCCTCCTCCCCCCCCCCCATATCAGCATGATAATAAAACCTGTTCTTATGACATATCCTATTCTAATCCAGTGACATCATCACTGGGTCTCTGACCTCCTCTATGCAATGCAGGCAAATGATGGCTGGTGGGAGGGGCCAGCAGGGGGCGGTACATCACTTTCTTCAAACATCCCAGCCCCCGCCTCAGTACTCCTCTCAAGAGCACCCAGTCCTGATGTAAGCAATGGGCGGGCTCATGGGAGGAGTTTTGCAAATTTCAAAATGCCTTGATGGGCGAGAATCATACTTTTCTATTTCCAATTCAAATTCATTATCAATTCTGAAATTGGATAATTCGTTATTTTGTTTCCTTAAAATGTATCACTTATTTTGGATTCGTTGAATTTTGCTACTATTGTGATTCAGAGAGTTCGGAAGAGATCCGAGTCTCCGAATGATGAACATTTCATTCGAAGTCCACATCCAAGTGTTTGTAAACCTCAGACATGAAATCTGAACAAAGCACATCCCTCTATAGTGTGTACTTATCTCAGTCCAGAGCACTAAGTGTCATTTCTGTCTGCTGCTTCCTTCCTCTGCTATCTGCATGAGACTCCTCCCCCTGCCCCTCCTTCTCCCCTCCTTTCTCTATTATCTGCATGAGACACCTCCCCCTGCCCCTCCTTCCTCTGATATCTGTATAAGACTCCTCCCCCTCCTTCCTCTATCTGTATAAGACTCCTCCTCCTCCTCCATCTGTAAAAAGACTCCTCCCCCTCCTTCCTCTATCTGTATAAGACTCCTCCCCCTCCTTCCTCTATCTGTATACGACTCCTCCCCCTCCTTCCTCTATCTGTATAAGACTCCTCCCCCTCCCTCCACTATCTGCATGAGTCTCTTCTGACAACTTTTCCTGACATAATGGTAATAAAAGGTGACGGCTCTCAGAGCTCAGAGATTCTGTGTATATTCTGCACTTTGAATGGATGTAGAGAAGAGAAGACGGCAGATAATCAGGTACAACTTATGTAGGAGGATTGTGTCCCCCCTCTGGGGATATGGAGGGATCACATCCACATTAAAGCGATTGGAAAGTCAATTTTTTTCCCTAGAAAAATAATAAACCTTTTATACTTCCTGGCTAAGTGTGATAGATTTGCACAGAGTGGCCCCCATCCTCCTCTTCTCGGGGCCCCCACCCGCGCTCCTGGGCTCCCCCAATATTCACGGGGTTCCTAACACCCCCCCAACATTCCTTGGGTTCCTAACGCCCCCCCCAACATTCACGGGTTCCTAACACCCCCCAACATTCATGGGGTTCCTAACGCCCCCCAATATTCACGGGTTCCTAACACCCCCCCCCAACATTCACGGGTTCCTAACACCCCCCCAACATTCACGGGTTCCTAACACCCCCCCAACATTCACGGGTTCCTAACACCCCCCCAACATTCACGGGTTCCTAACACCCCCCCCCAACATTCACGGGTTCCTAACACCCCCCCAACATTCACGGGTTCCTAACACCCCCCCCAACATTCACGGGTTCCTAACACCCCCCCAACATTCACGGGTTCCTAACACCCCCCCAACATTAATGGGTTCCTAACACCCCCCCCCAACATTCCTTGGGTTCCTAACACCCCCCCCCAACATTCCTTGGGTTCCTAACACCCCCCCCCAACATTCCTTGGGTTCCTAACGCCCCCCCCTCAACATTCACAGGTTCCTAACACCCCCCAACATTCACGGGTTCCTAACACCCCCCCAACATTCACGGGTTCCTAACACCCCCCCAACATTCACGGGTTCCTAACACCCCCCCAACATTCACGGGTTCCTAACACCCCCCCAACATTAATGGGTTCCTAACACCCCCCCCCAACATTCCTTGGGTTCCTAACACCCCCCCCAACATTCCTTGGGTTCCTAACACCCCCCCCCCAACATTCCTTGGGTTCCTAACGCCCCCCCCTCAACATTCACAGGTTCCTAACACCCCCCAACATTCACGGGTTCCTAACACCCCCCCAACATTCACAGGTTCCTAACACCCCCCCAACATTAATGGGGCCCCTGTGGAATGTCTCCTTACTGTTCAGACATGGCGGTGATGGTACGTTGGTGATGTCCGGCAGTGGAAGGGATCCGTTCTGTAACAGCGCTTGGCTGGAATGTTGCACAGTGTAGATGTTTTCTTCTCCGAGATTCTCTTTGCTGTCCGGATCTTTTTCCTCTTTATTGTTATTCTGAAATAATATTGAAGAATGAGAAACGCTGATCTGCGCTGTGTGAGGAATTCTATAAAAGAACGGTTCCTAGAAATATCTCTCTACATAAATATTGATTGTATGTGTAGCGGGGTATCGCCCTTTAATCCCCCAGAGACTACAGTACCCAGGGTGCATTGCCCCGCGCAGAGACTGCTGGGGCGGGTTATTTAACAAGAGGGCGGGGCTTAATTCAGTCTCTTTGGACCCCGCCCAGCAAGTGGAACTCCTTTCTGAGCCTGCTGAGATACAAGGCCTGAAGCCTGGGCCTTTCTCCAAAGAGCCTTCCGCTCTCACCGAGGAACCTGAGGGACGTCTCTCCATTGTTGCTGTTCATCGTCAGGAGGACCGTAGACCCGGAGGTCGTGAGATCTGTGTACCGAGACACAGCAGCGGAAGACACGGACACGGACTGGTCCGGGGGGGTGAGAGAGCACCTGCTCAGAGGACTATATAGGATCTCTAGATACGGACACGGACTGGTCCGGTGGGGTGAGAGAGCACCTGCTCAGAGGACTATATAGGATCTCTAGATACGGACACGGACTGGTCCGGTGGGGTGAGAGAGCACCTGCTCAGAGGACTATATAGGATCTCTAGATACGGACACGGACTGGTCCGGTGGGGTGAGAGAGCACCTGCTCAGAGGACTATATAGGATCTCTAGATACGGACACGGACTGGTCCGGTGGGGTGAGAGAGCACCTGCTCAGAGGACTATATAGGATCTCTAGACACGGACACGGACTGGTCCGGAGGGGTGAGAGAGCACCTGCTCAGAGGACTATATAGGATCTCTAGATACGGACACGGACTGGTCCGGTGGGGTGAGAGAGCACCTCCTCAGAGGACTATATAGGATCTCTAGACACGGACACGGACTGGTCCGGAGGGGTGAGAGAGCACCTGCTCAGAGGACTATATAGGATCTCTAGATACGGACACGGACTGGTCCGGTGGGGTGAGAGAGCACCTCCTCAGAGGACTATATAGGATCTCTAGACACGGACACGGACTGGTCCGGTGGGGTGAGGGAGCACCTCCTCAGAGGACTATATAGGATCTCTAGACACGGACACGGACTGGTCCGGAGGGGTGAGAGAGCACCTGCTCAGAGGACTATATAGGATCTCTAGATACGGACACGGACTGGTCCGGAGGGGTGAGAGAGCACCTGCTCAGAGGACTATATAGGATCTCTAGATACGGACACGGACTGGTCCGGTGGGGTGAGAGAGCACCTCCTCAGAGGACTATATAGGATCTCTAGACACGGACACGGACTGGTCCGGAGGGGTGAGAGAGCACCTGCTCAGAGGACTATATAGGATCTCTAGATACGGACACGGACTGGTCCGGAGGGGTGAGAGAGCACCTCCTCAGAGGACTATATAGGATCTCTAGATACGGACACGGACTGGTCCGGTGGGGTGAGAGAGCACCTGCTCAGAGGACTATATAGGATCTCTAGGCCCAATAACTGTTATCCGGAGTGATCACTAGTGCTGCGCACCGGAGGTCGTGAGATCTGTGTACCAAGATACAGCAGCGGAAGACACGGACACGGACTGGTCCGGTGGGGTGAGAGAGCACCTCCTCAGAGGACTATATAGGATCTCTAGACACGGACACGGACTGGTCCGGTGGGGTGAGAGAGCACCGGCTCAGAGGACTATTTGGATCTCTAGGCCCAGAGACTGTTATCCGGAGTGATCACTAGTGCTGCGCACCGGAGAGACAGCGCATCGGAGTTACCTTAGAGATTGCCTCTAATTCACCAAGTTATCAAACCCCCTCTTACCCTGTGGATTAAAGTATTTCTTCAACAAGTGCACCACCGTTTGCTAGTGAAGATTTTCCCCCACAGAACTTCTACACAGTACAGTCAGGCCTGACTTAGCACAGACACTGCTGGGCGCCATTTTGCCCACAAGGGAGGATAGCTGCAGCGGGGACCGGTAGGGTTCTGCACAGTACTGTATATCTGGCTGTTTGTTGAGATTCTCTTTTGTTGCCGGGCTCTGCACATGATATGGACACTGTGATTATATTCTTACCCAACGATCTGAGTGCCAAGGTTTAGTATATTGGTGTTGTGTCATTTACTCTGCAGAGGGGACGGGTGAGGACAGCTGTACTCTATTGCTGTGTGTTTTATTATAGGGTTGTGTCCCCGGGAGTTACAGGCCACACAGTCCTACCACCCCCTTACTATCTGTGCCAAGGGAGGTTAGGGCCAATGACTGGAGGTTGACAGCGGTGCACTACAGGGCCCAAAAATGATACCGGCGGTCCTCTTAGCTGGGGGTATCGCTACACGTGAAAAACAAAAAACAATCGAATGTGTATGGAAATCAATTGTGCAAAAATCATACAAATAATCGTCCAATAAGATCTGAGTATACCATAGATGTCCGGGTGAATCCGGTATAAACGTACGAAGGCTCCGCCCACAAAGTCACATCCGCTGTTCCTGGAAATTGTGTCAGAAGGAAATTCTTCTAGGGATGCATCCGATCACCTCAGGGAATGACCGATCGATCAAACTATGCTTTTACAGCAGAGATCCCTTCCATCTCAATAGTATTCCTCCCTAGAGCCACACTTCACACCACCGATCATTCTCCGGGGGGTCTTATTCTCTCTGGGGGGGTCGTCTTCTCTCTGGGGGGTCTTCTCTCTGGGGGGTCTTCATCTCTCTGGGAGGGTCTTCATCTCTCTGGGAGGGTCGTCTTCTCTCTGGGGGGGTCGTCTTCTCTCTGGGGGGTCTTCTTCTCTCTGGGGGGGTCTTCTTCTCTCTGGGGGGTCTTCATCTCTCTGGGAGGGTCTTCCTCTCTCTGGGGGGGTCTTCCTCTCTCTGGGGGGTCTTCATCTCTCGGAGGATCTTCTTCTCTCGGAGGGTCTTCTTCTCTCTGGGGGGGTCTTCTCTCTGGGTGGAGGTCTTCATCTCTCTGGGGGGTCTTCATCTCTCGGAGGGTCTTCATCTCTCTGGAAGGGTCTTCTTCTCTCTGGAGGGTTCTTATTCTCTCTGGGTGGAGGTCTTCATCTCTCTGGGGGGTCTTCATCTCTCGGAGGGTCTTCATCTCTCTGGAAGGGTCTTCTTCTCTCTGGAGGGTTCTTATTCTCTCTGGGTGGAGGTTTTCATCTCTCTGGGAGGTCTTCATCTCTCTGGGGGGTCTTCATCTCTCGGAGGGTCTTCATCTCTCTGGAAGGGTCTTCTTCTCTCTGGAGGGTTCTTATTCTCTCTGGGTGGAGGTTTTCATCTCTCTGGGGGGTCTTCTTCTCTCTAGGGGGTCTTCTTCTCTCTGGGGGGGTCTTTATCTCACTGGGGGGGTCTTTATCTCACTGGGGGGGTCTTCATCTCTCTGGGGGGTCTTCATCTCTCTAGGGGGTCTTCTTCTCTCTGGGGGGGTCTTCTTCTCTCGGGGGCCAAGAGAGGAAAACCCCCCACATAGGATGGGACTTTAGCGGCAACAAATTTATGAAAGTAAAGAGTGAATTTTAAATTTTTATTGTGCAAAATATGTATATATGTATCAAAACATAACAATTCATTAAAGTATTAAAAACATAGAGTGTGAATATTGCTTAAATGATTACAATAACCAAGTCCGCTTGTCTCCCAACGCGTTTCGGGATGTATCATATCCCTTCATCAGGGGCTGTAATGCGGACAAAATCACACTGTATAAAAAACAAAAAATAAATTTAAGCACAGAATATAAAGTGGTGTATATACATCAACATCTGCTGGACAAAGCAACTGAACCCAAGGACCCTACATTGCCAAGCATAATATCACATACCTACTACAGAGAGCAAACTCATAAGAGACCAGCAGGTTGGACCCCCGGATGGCAGTGCAGCAGCGTCTCCAGCGCAGAAAACGCCAAAATTGGGTCGATACCCACACCTCCCCACGAATCCCAAGGAGCACCACTGACACACGTTCAGGTCCAATTTGATGTTCACACTTCTATTTACTCTTCTCTCGGGGGGGTCTTCATCTCTCTGGGGGGGTCTTCATCTCTCTGGGGGGGTCGTCTTCTCTCTGGGGGGGTCGTCTTCTCTCTGGGGGGTCTTCTTCTCTCTGGGGGGGTCTTCTCTCTGGGGGGTCTTCATCTCTCTGGGAGGGTCTTCCTCTCTCTGGGGGGTCTTCATCTCTCGGAGGATCTTCTTCTCTCGGAGGTTCTTCTTCTCTCGGAGGGTCTTCTTCTCTCTGGGGGGGGTCTTCTCTCTGGGTGGAGGTCTTCATCTCTCTGGGGGGTCTTCATCTCTCGGAGGATCTTCATCTCTCTGGAAGGGTCTTCTTCTCTCTGGAGGGTTCTTATTCTCTCTGGGTGGAGGTTTTCATCTCTCCGGGGGGGTCTTCTTCTCTCTAGGGGGTCTTCTTCTCTCTGGGGGGGGTCTTTATCTCACTGGGGGGGTCTTTATCTCACTGGGGGGGTCTTCATCTCTCTGGGGGGGTCTTCATCTCTCTAGGGGGTCTTCTTCTCTCTGGGGGGGTCTTCTTCTCTCGGGGGGGTCTTCATCTCTCTGGGGGGGTCTTATTCTCTCTGGGGGGGTCTTATTCTCTCTGGGGGGGTCTCCATCTCTCTGGGGGGTCTCCATCTCTCTGGGGGGGTCTTCATCTATCTGGGGGGGTCTTTATTTCTCAGGGGGGTCTTTATCTCTCAGGGGGTCTTCATCTCTCTGGGGGGTTCTTATTTTCTCTGGGTGGAGGTTTTCATCTCTCTGGGTGGAGGTCTTCATCTCTCTGGAGGGTCTTCATCTCTCTTGGGGGTCTTCATCTCTCTGGGGGGGTCTTCATCTCTCTGGGGGGGGTCTCCATCTCTCTGGGGGGGTCTCCATCTCTCTGGGGGGGTTCATCATCTATCTGGGGGGGTCTTCATCTATCTGGGGGGGTCTTTATCTCTCGGGGGGGTCTTCATCTCTCTGGGGGGTTCTTCATCTCTCTGGGTGGAGGTTTTCATCTCTCTGGGTGGAGGTTTTCATCTCTCTGGGGGGGTCTTCATCTCTCTGGAGGGTCTTCTGCTCTCTGGGGGGGTCTTCATCTCTCTCAACATGCAACAAATTTTATTAACCACTTAAGGACTGGAAGATTTACCCCCTTAATGACCAGGCCATTTTTTGCGATTCGGCACTGCGTCGCTTTAACTGACAATTGCGCGGTCGTGCGACGTGACTCCCAAACAAAATGTATGTCTTTTTTCCCACAAAGAGAGATTTCTTTTGGTGGTATTTGATCACCTCTGCAGTTTTAATTTTTTGCGATATGAACAAAAATAGAGCGACCGTTTTGAAAAAAAAAACAACAATATTTTTTACTTTTTGCTAAAATAAAAAAATAAAAATTGTAAAAAAAAAAATAATTTTACATATTTTTGGTAAAAAAATCCTAATAAGTGTGAATTGATTGGTCTGCAGAAAAGTTATCACATCTATAAACTAGGGGACAGATTTATGGCATCTTTTATTAATATTTTTTTTTTTACTTGGCGGCGATCTGCGATTTTTAACGGGACTGCGATATTGCGGCGGACACATCGGACACTTTTGTCATATTTTTGGGGACCATTGTCATTTATATAGAGATCAGAGCTATAAAAATGTACTGATTACTGTATACATGTCACTGGCAGGGAAGGGGGTAACCACTAGGGGGCGATAAAGGGGTTAAATGTGTTCCGTGGGGAGTGTTTCTAACTGTGGGGGGGAGGGGACTGACTGGAGGAGGAGAGAGATCGCTGTTTCTGATCACTAGGAACAGACGATCTCTCTACTCCCCTGACAGAACGGGGATCTGTTTGTTTACATTGATAGATCCCCATACTGGCTCTCTGAGGAGCGATCGCGGGTGGCCTGCTATAGCTGTAAAACAGACCGACGTACCGCTACGGCGATTTGCGGGAACGAGCCGATCTGCCGCAGTATAATGACGGCGGTTGGTCAGCAAGTGGTTAAAATAACAAAATATCTACTCACAATAAAACCAATAGAAATTTGCTAATGAATAGTCCAGGGATACAATTGCCTCCTCACCACATTTCCGTACACCGGAGTCAGAGTAAATGACATCACAGGCTCCAACCGACGCGTTGCGTCATTTGTCACGTGACTTCTTCAGGGATGATCCCCCAGAGAATGATCGGAGGTGTGAAGTGTGGATCTAAGGGGCATACCATGGAGATGGAAGGGATCTCCGCTGTAAAAGCATAGTTTGATCGATCGGTCATTCCCTGAGGTGATCGGATATTTCTCCTGTTGGTGGTTCCGGTTCACGGATACATTACTTTCAGTGACAGCGGATGTGACTTTGTGGGCGGAGCCTTCGTACGTTTATACCGGATTCACCAGCACAGATATTTTCTGTACATCTATGCTATACTCGGATCTCATTGGACGATTATTATTGATTATGATTGATTGGCATACACATTTCATCGTTCTGTATTTCATATTTATGTAGAGAGATGAAGAAGCGCACCATTTATTTTCTATATTATTTCTCTTCTGTCAGTGCCGGGGGTCGGGGGGTCGGGGGTCGGGGGTCGGGGTGTCGGGGGTCGGGGGGTCACGCCTTTTCTTTCTTTTTCTCATCATTTCACTTTCATTATCTTCTCATTTTTTAGCACTCGATTGTCCTAATTTGGCGGATTTTTCCAGAAGGGCCCAAATACTACAAAGTCTTAATTATCACCTCCTTCCTTATATATATCTGAGTGCGATTCTGACAGCGGCAATACGAATGTAATACTCACCAAGAGGGGGGCCGGCCCGATACTGTCTGCAAAGGAACGGAAAGAGAGCGTTAGAACAGCCAAGGAAACGCATTCCATCAATATGAGCGCAACCAGAACCTCTCACATAACATTTACTGAATACTCAGAGACTGCAGACATAGTACAGGAGATGATCAGAGACTGCAGACATAATATAGGAGATGATCAGAGACTGCAGACATAATACAGGAGATGATCAGAGACTGCAGACATAATACAGGAGATGATCAGAGACTGCAGACATAGTACAGGAGATGGTCAGAGACTGCAGACATAATACAGGAGATGATCAGAGACTGCAGACATAGTACAGGAGATGATCAGAGACTGCAGACATAGTACAGGAGATGATCAGAGACTGCAGACATAGTACAGGAGATGATCAGAGACTACAGACATAGTACAGGAGATGATCAGAGACTGCAGACATAGTACAGGAGATGATCAGAGACTGCAGACATAGTACAGGAGATGGTCAGAGACTGCAGACATAATACAGGAGATGGTCAGAGACTGCAGACATAGTACAGGAGATGATCAGAGACTGCAGACATAATACAGGAAATGGTCAGAGACTGCAGACATAATACAGGAGATGATCAGAGACTGCAGACATGGTACAGGAGATGATCAGAGACTGCAGACATAATACAGGAGATGATCAGAGACTGCAGACATAGTACAGGAGATGGTCAGAGACTGCAGACATAGTACAGGAGATGATCAGAGACTGCAGACATAGTACAGGAGATGGTCAGAGACTGCAGACATAATACAGGAGATGGTCATAGACTGCAGACATAATACAGGAGATGATCAGAGACTGCAGACATAATACAGGAGATGGTCAGAGACTGCAGACATAGTACAGGAGATGGTCAGAGACTGCAGACATAATACAGGAGATGATCAGAGACTGCAGACATAATACAGGAGATGATCAGAGACTGCAGACATGATACAGGAGAAAATCAGAGACTGCAGACATAGTACAGGAGATGATCAGAGACTGCAGACATAGTACAGGAGATGATCAGAGACTGCAGACATGGTACAGGAGATGGTCAGAGACTGCAGACATAATACAGGAGATGATCAGAGACTGCAGACATAGTACAGGAGATGATCAGAGACTGCAGACATAGTACAGGAGATGATCAGAGACTGCAGACATAGTACAGGAGATGATCAGAGACTGCAGACATAATACAGGAGATGGTCAGAGACTGCAGACATAGTACAGGAGATGATCAGAGACTGCAGACATAGTACAGGAGATGATCAGAGAGTGCAGACATAGTACAGGAGATGATCAGAGACTGCAGACATAGTACAGGAGATGATCAGAGACTGCAGACATAGTACAGGAGATGATCAGAGACTGCAGACATAGTACAGGAGATGGTCAGAGACTGCAGACATAATACAGGAGATGATCAGAGACTGCAGACATAAAACAGGCGATGATCAGAGACTGCAGACATAATACAGGAGATGGTCAGAGACTGCAGACATAGTACAGGAGATGATCAGAGACTGCAGACATAATACAGGAGATGGTCAGAGACTGCAGACATAGTACAGGAGATGATCAGAGACTGCAGACATAATACAGGAAATGGTCAGAGACTGCAGACATAATACAGGAGATGATCAGAGACTGCAGACATGGTACAGGAGATGATCAGAGACTGCAGACATAATACAGGAGATGATCAGAGACTGCAGACATAGTACAGGAGATGGTCAGAGACTGCAGACATAGTACAGGAGATGATCAGAGACTGCAGACATAGTACAGGAGATGATCAGAGACTGCAGACATAGTACAGGAAATGGTCAGAGACTGCAGACATAGTACAGGAGATGGTCAGAGACTGCAGACATAATACAGGAGATGATCAGAGACTGCAGACATAATACAGGAGATGGTCAGAGACTGCAGACATAGTACAGGAGATGGTCAGAGACTGCAGACATAGTACAGGAGATGATCAGAGACTGCAGACATAGTACAGGAGATGGTCAGAGACTGCAGACATAATACAGGAGATGATCAGAGACTGCAGACATAGTACAGGAGATGGTCAGAGACTGCAGACATAGTACAGGAGATGATCAGAGACTGCAGACATAGTACAGGAGATGATCAGAGACTGCAGACATAGTACAGGAGATGGTCAGAGACTGCAGACATAATACAGGAGATGGTCATAGACTGCAGACATAATACAGGAGATGATCAGAGACTGCAGACATAATACAGGAGATGGTCAGAGACTGCAGACATAGTACAGGAGATGGTCAGAGACTGCAGACATAATACAGGAGATGATCAGAGACTGCAGACATAATACAGGAGATGATCAGAGACTGCAGACATGATACAGGAGAAAATCAGAGACTGCAGACATAGTACAGGAGATGATCAGAGACTGCAGACATAGTACAGGAGATGATCAGAGACTGCAGACATGGTACAGGAGATGGTCAGAGACTGCAGACATAATACAGGAGATGATCAGAGACTGCAGAAATAGTACAGGAGATGATCAGAGACTGCAGACATAATACAGGAGATGGTCAGAGACTGCAGACATAGTACAGGAGATGGTCAGAGACTGCAGACATAGTACAGGAGATGGTCAGAGACTGCAGACATAATACAGGAGATGGTCAGAGACTGCAGACATAATACAGGAGATGATCAGAGACTGCAGACATAATACAGGAGATGATCAGAGACTGCAGACATGATACAGGAGATGATCAGAGACTGCAGACATAATACAGGAGATGATCAGAGACTGCAGACATAGTACAGGAGATGATCAGAGACTGCAGACATAATACAGGAGATGGTCAGAGACTGCAGACATAATACAGGAGATGGTCAGAGACTGCAGACATAGTACAGGAGATGGTCAGAGACTGCAAACATAGTACAGGAGATGGTCAGAGACTGCAGACATAGTACAGGAGATGATCAGAGACTGCAGACATAATACAGGAGATGGTCAGAGACTGCAGACATAATACAGGAGATGGTCAGAGACTGCAGACATAGTACAGGAGATGATCAGAGACTGCAGACATAGTACAGGAGATGATCAGAGACTGCAGACATAATACAGGAGATGGTCAGAGACTGCAGACATAATACAGGAGATGGTCAGAGACTGCAGACATAGTACAGGAGATGGTCAGAGACTGCAGACATAGTACAGGAGATGATCAGAGACTGCAGACATAATACAGGAGATGATCAGAGACTGCAGACATAGTACAGGAGATGATCAGAGAGTGCAGACATAGTACAGGAGATGGTCAGAGACTGCAGACATAATACAGGAGATGATCAGAGACTGCAGACATAGTACAGGAGATGATCAGAGACTGCAGACATAGTACAGGAGATGATCAGAGACTGCAGACATAGTACAGGAGATGGTCAGAGACTGCAGACATAATACAGGAGATGATCAGAGACTGCAGACATAGTACAGGAGATGATCAGAGACTGCAGACATAATACAGGAGATGATCAGAGACTGCAGACATAGTACAGGAGATGGTCAGAGACTGCAGACATGATACAGGAGATGATCAGAGACTGCAGACATAATACAGGAGATGATCAGAGACTGCAGACATAATACAGGAGATGATCAGAGACTGCAGACATAGTACAGGAGATGATCAGAGACTGCAGACATAGTACAGGAGATGATCAGAGACTGCAGACATAGTACAGGAGATGGTCAGAGACTGCAGACATGATACAGGAGATGATCAGAGACTGCAGACATAATACAGGAGATGATCAGAGACTGCAGACATAGTACAGGAGATGATCAGAGACTGCAGACATAATACAGGAGATGGTCAGAGACTGCAGACATAATACAGGAGATGGTCAGAGACTGCAGACATAGTACAGGAGATGGTCAGAGACTGCAAACATAGTACAGGAGATGGTCAGAGACTGCAGACATAGTACAGGAGATGATCAGAGACTGCAGACATAATACAGGAGATGGTCAGAGACTGCAGACATAATACAGGAGATGGTCAGAGACTGCAGACATAGTACAGGAGATGATCAGAGACTGCAGACATAGTACAGGAGATGATCAGAGACTGCAGACATAATACAGGAGATGGTCAGAGACTGCAGACATAATACAGGAGATGGTCAGAGACTGCAGACATAGTACAGGAGATGGTCAGAGACTGCAGACATAGTACAGGAGATGATCAGAGACTGCAGACATAATACAGGAGATGGTCAGAGACTGCAGACATAGTACAGGAGATGATCAGAGACTGCAGACATAGTACAGGAGATGGTCAGAGACTGCAGACATAATACAGGAGATGATCAGAGACTGCAGACATAGTACAGGAGATGATCAGAGACTGCAGACATAGTACAGGAGATGATCAGAGACTGCAGACATAGTACAGGAGATGATCAGAGACTGCAGACATAGTACAGGAGATGATCAGAGACTGCAGACATAATACAGGAGATGGTCAGAGACTGCAGACATAGTACAGGAGATGATCAGAGACTGCAGACATAATACAGGAAATGGTCAGAGACTGCAGACATAATACAGAAGATGATCAGAGACTGCAGACATGGTACAGGAGATGATCAGAGACTGCAGACATAATACAGGAGATGATCAGAGACTGCAGACATAGTACAGGAGATGGTCAGAGACTGCAGACATAGTACAGGAGATGATCAGAGACTGCAGACATAGTACAGGAGATGATCAGAGACTGCAGACATAGTACAGGAAATGGTCAGAGACTGCAGACATAGTACAGGAGATGGTCAGAGACTGCAGACATAATACAGGAGATGATCAGAGACTGCAGACATAATACAGGAGATGGTCAGAGACTGCAGACATGGTACAGGAGATGGTCAGAGACTGCAGACATAGTACAGGAGATGATCAGAGACTGCAGACATAGTACAGGAGATGGTCAGAGACTGCAGACATAATACAGGAGATGATCAGAGACTGCAGACATAGTACAGGAGATGGTCAGAGACTGCAGACATAGTACAGGAGATGATCAGAGACTGCAGACATAGTACAGGAGATGATCAGAGACTGCAGACATAGTACAGGAGGTGGTCAGAGACTGCAGACATAGTACAGGAGATGGTCAGAGACTGCAGACATAGTACAGGAGATGATCAGAGACTGCAGACATAGTACAGGAGATGATCAGAGACTGCAGACATAATACAGGAGATGGTCATAGACTGCAGACATAATACAGGAGATGATCAGAGACTGCAGACATAATACAGGAGATGGTCAGAGACTGCAGACATAGTACAGGAGATGGTCAGAGACTGCAGACATAATACAGGAGATGATCAGAGACTGCAGACATAATACAGGAGATGATCAGAGACTGCAGACATGATACAGGAGAAAATCAGAGACTGCAGACATAGTACAGGAGATGATCAGAGACTGCAGACATAGTACAGGAGATGATCAGAGACTGCAGACATGGTACAGGAGATGGTCAGAGACTGCAGACATAATACAGGAGATGATCAGAGACTGCAGAAATAGTACAGGAGATGATCAGAGACTGCAGACATAATACAGGAGATGGTCAGAGACTGCAGACATAGTACAGGAGATGGTCAGAGACTGCAGACATAGTTACAGGAGATGGTCAGAGACTGCAGACATAGTACAGGAGATGGTCAGAGACTGCAGACATAATACAGGAGATGGTCAGAGACTGCAGACATAATACAGGAGATGATCAGAGACTGCAGACATAATACAGGAGATGATCAGAGACTGCAGACATGATACAGGAGATGATCAGAGACTGCAGACATAATACAGGAGATGATCAGAGACTGCAGACATAGTACAGGAGATGATCAGAGACTGCAGACATAGTACAGGAGATGATCAGAGACTGCAGACATAATACAGGAGATGGTCAGAGACTGCAGACATAATACAGGAGATGGTCAGAGACTGCAGACATAATACAGGAGATGGTCAGAGACTGCAGACATAATACAGGAGATGATCAGAGACTGCAGACATAATACAGGAGATGGTCAGAGACTGCAGACATAATACAGTAGATGGTCAGAGACTGCAGACATAGTACAGGAGATGGTCAGAGACTGCAGACATAATACAGGAGATGGTCAGAGACTGCAGACATAATACAGGAGATGATCAGAGACTGCAGACATAATACAGGAGATGGTCAGAGACTGCAGACATGATACAGGAGATGATCAGAGACTGCAGACATAATACAGGAGATGGTCAGAGACTGCAGACATAGTACAGGAGATGATCAGAGACTGCAGACATAGTACAGGAGATGATCAGAGACTGCAGACATAATACAGGAGATGGTCAGAGACTGCAGACATAGTACAGGAGATGATCAGAGACTGCAGACATAGTACAGGAGATGATCAGAGACTGCAGACATGATACAGGAGATGATCAGAGACTGCAGACATAATACAGGAGATGATCAGAGACTGCAGACATAGTACAGGAGATGATCAGAGACTGCAGACATAGTACAGGAGATGATCAGAGACTGCAGACACGATACAGGAGATGATCAGAGACTGCAGACATGATACAGGAGATGATCAGAGACTGCAGACATAATACAGGAGATGATCAGAGACTGCAGACATGATACAGGAGATGATCAGAGACTGCAGACATGATACAGGAGATGATCAGAGACTGCAGACATAGTACAGGAGATGATCAGAGACTGCAGACATAGTACAGGAGATGATCAGAGACTGCAGACATAATACAGGAGATGATCAGAGACTGCAGACATAGTACAGGAGATGATCAGAGACTGCAGACATACTACAGGAGATGATCAGAGACTGCAGACATAATACAGGAGATGATCAGAGACTGCAGACATAATACAGGAGATGATCAGAGACTGCAGACATAGTACAGGAGATGATCAGAGACTGCAGACATAGTACAGGAGATGGTCAGAGACTGCAGACAATACAGGAGATGATCAGAGACTGCAGACATAGTACAGGAGATGGTCAGAGACTGCAGACATGGTCAGAGACTGCAGACATAATACAGGAGATGATCAGAGACTGCAGACATAATACAGGAGATGATCAGAGACTGCAGACATAGTACAGGAGATGATCAGAGACTGCAGACATAGTACAGGAGATGATCAGAGACTGCAGACATAGTACAGGAGATGATCAGAGACTGCAGACATAATACAGGAGATGGTCAGAGACTGCAGACATCATACAGGAGATGATCAGAGACTGCAGACATAATACAGGAGATGATCAGAGACTGCAGACATAATACAGGAGATGATCAGAGACTGCAGACATAGTACAGGAGATGATCAGAGACTGCAGACATAATACAGGAGATGATCAGAGACTGCAGACATAGTACAGGAGATGATCAGAGACTGCAGACATAGTACAGGAGATGATCAGAGACTGCAGACATAGTACAGGAGATAATCAGAGACTGCAGACATAGTACAGGAGATGATCAGAGACTGCAGACATAGTACAGGAGATGATCAGAGACTGCAGACACGATACAGGAGATGATCAGAGACTGCAGACATGATACAGGAGATGATCAGAGACTGCAGACATAATACAGGAGATGATCAGAGACTGCAGACATGATACAGGAGATGATCAGAGACTGCAGACATGATACAGGAGATGATCAGAGACTGCAGACATAGTACAGGAGATGATCAGAGACTGCAGACATAGTACAGGAGATGATCAGAGACTGCAGACATAATACAGGAGATGATCAGAGACTGCAGACATAGTACAGGAGATGATCAGAGACTGCAGACATACTACAGGAGATGATCAGAGACTGCAGACATAATACAGGAGATGATCAGAGACTGCAGACATAATACAGGAGATGATCAGAGACTGCAGACATAGTACAGGAGATGATCAGAGACTGCAGACATACTACAGGAGATGATCAGAGACTGCAGACATAGTACAGGAGATGATCAGAGACTGCAGACATAATACAGGAGATGATCAGAGACTGCAGACATAATACAGGAGATGATGAGAGACTGCAGGCATAGTACAGGAGATGGTCAGAGACTGCAGACATAATACAGGAGATGATCAGAGACTGCAGACATAATACAGGAGATGATCAGAGACTGCAGACATAGTACAGGAGATGATCAGAGACTGCAGACATAGTACAGGAGATGGTCAGAGACTGCAGACAATACAGGAGATGATCAGAGACTGCAGACATAGTACAGGAGATGGTCAGAGACTGCAGACATGGTCAGAGACTGCAGACATAATACAGGAGATGATCAGAGACTGCAGACATAGTACAGGAGATGATCAGAGACTGCAGACATAATACAGGAGATGATCAGAGACTGCAGACATAGTACAGGAGATGATCAGAGACTGCAGACATAGTACAGGAGATGATCAGAGACTGCAGACATAATACAGGAGATGGTCAGAGACTGCAGACATCATACAGGAGATGATCAGAGACTGCAGACATAATACAGGAGATGATCAGAGACTGCAGACATAATACAGGAGATGATCAGAGACTGCAGACATAGTACAGGAGATGATCAGAGACTGCAGACATAATACAGGAGATGATCAGAGACTGCAGACATAGTACAGGAGATGATCAGAGACTGCAGACATAGTACAGGAGATGATCAGAGACTGCAGACATAGTACAGGAGATAATCAGAGACTGCAGACATAGTACAGGAGATGATCAGAGACTGCAGACATGATACAGGAGATGATCAGAGACTGCAGACATAATACAGGAGATGATCAGAGACTGCAGACATAGTACAGGAGATGATCAGAGACTGCAGACATAGTACAGGAGATGATCAGAGACTGCAGACATAGTACAGGAGATGATCAGAGGCTGCAGACATAATACAGGAGATGATCAGAGACTGCAGACATAGTATAGGAGATGATCAGAGACTGCAGACATAGTACAGGAGATGATCAGAGACTGCAGACATAATACAGGAGATGATCAGAGACTGCAGACATAGTATAGGAGATGATCAGAGACTGCAGACATAATACAGGAGATGATCAGAGACTGCAGACATAGTACAGGAGATGATCAGAGACTGCAGACATAATACAGGAGATGATCAGAGACTGCAGACATAGTACAGGAGATGATCAGAGACTGCAGACATAATACAGGAGATGATCAGAGACTGCAGACATAGTACAGGAGATGATCAGAGACTGCAGACATAGTACAGGAGATGATCAGAGACTGCAGACATAGTACAGGAGATGATCAGAGACTGCAGACATAATACAGGAGATGGTCAGAGACTGCAGACATAGTACAGGAGATGATCAGAGACTGCAGACATAGTACAGGAGATGGTCAGAGACTGCAGACATAGTACAGGAGATGATCAGAGACTGCAGACATAATACAGGAGATGGTCAGAGACTGCAGACATAATACAGGAGATGATCAGAGACTGCAGACATAGTACAGGAGATGATCAGAGACTGCAGACATAATACAGGAGATGATCAGAGACTGCAGACATAGTACAGGAGATGATCAGAGACTGCAGACATAGTACAGGAGATGATCAGAGACTGCAGACATAATACAGGAGATGGTCAGAGACTGCAGACATAGTACAGGAGATGATCAGAGACTGCAGACATAGTACAGGAGATGATCAGAGACTGCAGACATAATACAGGAGATGATCAGAGACTGCAGACATAATACAGGAGATGATCAGAGACTGCAGCCATAGTACAGGAGATGGTCAGAGACTGCAGACATAGTACAGGAGATGATCAGAGACTGCAGACATAATACAGGAGATGATCAGAGACTGCAGACATAGTACAGGAGATGATCAGAGACTGCAGACATAGTACAGGAGATGATCAGAGACTGCAGACATAGTACAGGAGATGATCAGAGACTGCAGACATAGTACAGGAGATGATCAGAGACTGCAGACATAATACAGGAGATGATCAGAGACTGCAGACATAGTACAGGAGATGATCAGAGACTGCAGACATAGTACAGGAGATGATCAGAGACTGCAGACATAGTACAGGAGATGATCAGAGACTGCAGACATAGTACAGGAGATGGTCAGAGACTGCAGACATAGTACAGGAGATGATCAGAGACTGCAGACATAGTACAGGAGATGATCAGAGACTGCAGACATAGTACAGGAGATGGTCAGAGACTGCAGACATAGTACAGGAGATGATCAGAGACTGCAGACATAATACAGGAGATGATCAGAGACTGCAGACATAGTACAGGAGATGATCAGAGACTGCAGACATAGTACAGGAGATGGTCAGAGACTGCAGACATAGTACAGGAGATGATCAGAGACTGCAGACATAGTACAGAAGATGATCAGAGACTGCAGACATAAAACAGGAGATGATCAGAGACTGCAGACATAGTACAGGAGATGGTCAGAGACTGCAGACATAGTACAGGAGATGGTCAGAGACTGCAGCCATAGTACAGGAGATGATCAGAGACTGCAGACATAATACAGGAGATGATCAGAGACTGCAGCCATAGTACAGGAGATGGTCAGAGACTGCAGACATAGTACAGGAGATGATCAGAGACTGCAGACATAATACAGGAGATGATCAGAGACTGCAGACATAGTATAGGAGATGATCAGAGACTGCAGACATAATACAGGAGATGATCAGAGACTGCAGACATAGTACAGGGGGTGATCAGAGACTGCAGACATAATACAGGAGATGATCAGAGACTGCAGACATAATACAGGAGATGATCAGAGACTGCAGCCATAATACAGGAGATGATCAGAGGCTGCAGACATAGTACAGGAGATGATCAGAGACTGCAGACATAATACAGGAGATGATCAGAGACTGCAGACATAGTACAGGAGATGATCAGAGACTGCAGACATAGTACAGGAGATGATCAGAGACTGCAGACATAGTACAGGAGATGATCAGAGACTGCAGACATAGTACAGGAGATGATCAGAGACTGCAGACATAATACAGGAGATGATCAGAGACTGCAGACATAGTACAGGAGATGATCAGAGACTGCAGACATAATACAGGAGATGATCAGAGACTGCAGACATAGTACAGGAGATGATCAGAGACTGCAGACATAGTACAGGAGATGATCAGAGACTGCAGACATAGTACAGGAGATGATCAGAGACTGCAGACATAGTACAGGAGATGATCAGAGACTGCAGACATAGTACAGGAGATGATCAGAGACTGCAGACATAGTACAGGAGATGATCAGAGACTGCAGACATAATACAGGAGATGATCAGAGACTGCAGACATAGTACAGGAGATGATCAGAGACTGCAGACATAGTACAGGAGATGATCAGAGACTGCAGACATAGTACAGGAGATGATCAGAGACTGCAGACATAGTACAGGAGATGATCAGAGACTGCAGACATAGTACAGGAGATGATCAGAGACTGCAGACATAGTACAGGAGATGGTCAGAGACTGCAGACATAGTACAGGAGATGATCAGAGACTGCAGACATAGTACAGGAGATGATCAGAGACTGCAGACATAGTACAGGAGATGATCAGAGACTGCAGACATAGTACAGGAGATGGTCAGAGACTGCAGACATAGTACAGGAGATGATCAGAGACTGCAGACATAATACAGGAGATGATCAGAGACTGCAGACATAGTACAGGAGATGATCAGAGACTGCAGACATAGTACAGGAGATGGTCAGAGACTGCAGACATAGTACAGGAGATGATCAGAGACTGCAGACATAGTACAGGAGATGATCAGAGACTGCAGACATAGTACAGGAGATGGTCAGAGACTGCAGACATAGTACAGGAGATGATCAGAGACTGCAGACATAATACAGGAGATGATCAGAGACTGCAGACATAGTACTGGAGATGGTCAGAGACTGCAGACATAGTACAGGAGATGATCAGAGACTGCAGACATAGTACAGAAGATGATCAGAGACTGCAGACATAATACAGGAGATGATCAGAGACTGCAGCCATAGTACAGGAGATGGTCAGAGACTGCAGACATAATACAGGAGATGATCAGAGACTGCAGCCATAGTACAGGAGATGGTCAGAGACTGCAGACATAGTACAGGAGATGATCAGAGACTGCAGACATAGTACAGGAGATGATCAGAGACTGCAGACGTAATACAGGAGATGATCAGAGACTGCAGCCATAGTACAGGAGATGGTCAGAGACTGCAGACATAGTACAGGAGATGATCAGAGACTGCAGACATAGTACAGGAGATGATCAGAGACTGCAGACATAATACAGGAGATGATCAGAGACTGCAGACATAATACAGGAGATGATCAGAGACTGCAGACATAGTACAGGAGATGATCAGAGACTGCAGCCATAGTACAGGAGATGGTCAGAGACTGCAGACATAGTACAGGAGATGATCAGAGACTGCAGACATAGTACAGGAGATGGTCAGAGACTGCAGACATAGTACAGGAGATGATCAGAGACTGCAGACATAATACAGGAGATGATCAGAGACTGCAGACATAGTACAGGAGATGATCAGAGACTGCAGACATAATACAGGAGATGATCAGAGACTGCAGACATAGTACAGGAGATGATCAGAGACTGCAGACATAGTACAGGAGATGATCAGAGACTGCAGACATAGTACAGGAGATGATCAGAGACTGCAGACATAATACAGGAGATGATCAGAGACTGCAGACATAGTACAGGAGATGATCAGAGACTGCAGACATAATACAGGAGATGATCAGAGACTGCAGACATAATACAGGAGATGATCAGAGACTGCAGACATAGTACAGGAGATGATCAGAGACTGCAGACATAGTACAGGAGATGATCAGAGACTGCAGACATAGTACAGGAGATGATCAGAGACTGCAGACATAATACAGGAGATGATCAGAGACTGCAGACATAGTACAGGAGATGATCAGAGACTGCAGACATAATACAGGAGATGATCAGAGACTGCAGACATAGTACAGGAGATGATCAGAGACTGCAGACATAGTACAGGAGATGATCAGAGACTGCAGACATAATACAGGAGATGATCAGAGACTGCAGACATAGTACAGGAGATGATCAGAGACTGCAGACATAATACAGGAGATGATCAGAGACTGCAGACATAGTACAGGAGATGATCAGAGACTGCAGACATAGTACAGGAGATGATCAGAGACTGCAGACATAGTACAGGAGATGATCAGAGACTGCAGACATAATACAGGAGATGATCAGAGACTGCAGACATAGTACAGGAGATGATCAGAGACTGCAGACATAATACAGGAGATGATCAGAGACTGCAGACATAGTACAGGAGATGATCAGAGACTGCAGACATAGTACAGGAGATGATCAGAGACTGCAGACATAGTACAGGAGATGATCAGAGACTGCAGACATAATACAGGAGATGATCAGAGACTGCAGACATAATACAGGAGATGATCAGAGACTGCAGACATAGTACAGGAGATGATCAGAGACTGCAGACATAGTACAGGAGATGATCAGAGACTGCAGACATAGTACAGGAGATGATCAGAGACTGCAGACATAATACAGGAGATGATCAGAGACTGCAGACATAGTACAGGAGATGATCAGAGACTGCAGACATAGTACAGGAGATGGTCAGAGACTGCAGACATAGTACAGGAGATGATCAGAGACTGCAGACATAATACAGGAGATGATCAGAGACTGCAGACATAGTACAGGAGATGATCAGAGACTGCAGACATAATACAGGAGATGATCAGAGACTGCAGACATAGTACAGGAGATGATCAGAGACTGCAGACATAGTACAGGAGATGATCAGAGACTGCAGACATAGTACAGGAGATGATCAGAGACTGCAGACATAATACAGGAGATGATCAGAGACTGCAGACATAGTACAGGAGATGATCAGAGACTGCAGACATAATACAGGAGATGATCAGAGACTGCAGACATAATACAGGAGATGATCAGAGACTGCAGACATAGTACAGGAGATGATCAGAGACTGCAGACATAGTACAGGAGATGATCAGAGACTGCAGACATAGTACAGGAGATGATCAGAGACTGCAGACATAATACAGGAGATGATCAGAGACTGCAGACATAGTACAGGAGATGATCAGAGACTGCAGACATAATACAGGAGATGATCAGAGACTGCAGACATAATACAGGAGATGATCAGAGACTGCAGACATAGTACAGGAGATGATCAGAGACTGCAGACATAGTACAGGAGATGATCAGAGACTGCAGACATAATACAGGAGATGATCAGAGACTGCAGACATAGTACAGGAGATGATCAGAGACTGCAGACATAATACAGGAGATGATCAGAGACTGCAGACATAGTACAGGAGATGATCAGAGACTGCAGACATAGTACAGGAGATGATCAGAGACTGCAGACATAGTACAGGAGATGATCAGAGACTGCAGACATAATACAGGAGATGATCAGAGACTGCAGACATAGTACAGGAGATGATCAGAGACTGCAGACATAATACAGGAGATGATCAGAGACTGCAGACATAGTACAGGAGATGATCAGAGACTGCAGACATAGTACAGGAGATGATCAGAGACTGCAGACATAGTACAGGAGATGATCAGAGACTGCAGACATAATACAGGAGATGATCAGAGACTGCAGACATAATACAGGAGATGATCAGAGACTGCAGACATAGTACAGGAGATGATCAGAGACTGCAGACATAGTACAGGAGATGATCAGAGACTGCAGACATAGTACAGGAGATGATCAGAGACTGCAGACATAATACAGGAGATGATCAGAGACTGCAGACATAGTACAGGAGATGATCAGAGACTGCAGACATAATACAGGAGATGATCAGAGACTGCAGACATAGTACAGGAGATGATCAGAGACTGCAGACATAGTACAGGAGATGATCAGAGACTGCAGACATAGTACAGGAGATGATCAGAGACTGCAGACATAATACAGGAGATGATCAGAGACTGCAGACATAGTACAGGAGATGATCAGAGACTGCAGACATAATACAGGAGATGATCAGAGACTGCAGACATAGTACAGGAGATGATCAGAGACTGCAGACATAGTACAGGAGATGATCAGAGACTGCAGACATAATACAGGAGATGATCAGAGACTGCAGACATAGTACAGGAGATGATCAGAGACTGCAGACATAATACAGGAGATGATCAGAGACTGCAGACATAGTACAGGAGATGATCAGAGACTGCAGACATAGTACAGGAGATGATCAGAGACTGCAGACATAGTACAGGAGATGATCAGAGACTGCAGACATAATACAGGAGATGATCAGAGACTGCAGACATAGTACAGGAGATGATCAGAGACTGCAGACATAGTACAGGAGATGATCAGAGACTGCAGACATAATACAGGAGATGATCAGAGACTGCAGACATAGTACAGGAGATGATCAGAGACTGCAGACATAATACAGGAGATGATCAGAGACTGCAGACATAGTACAGGAGATGATCAGAGACTGCAGACATAGTACAGGAGATGATCAGAGACTGCAGACATAGTACAGGAGATGATCAGAGACTGCAGACATAATACAGGAGATGATCAGAGACTGCAGACATAGTACAGGAGATGATCAGAGACTGCAGACATAATACAGGAGATGATCAGAGACTGCAGACATAGTACAGGAGATGATCAGAGACTGCAGACATAGTACAGGAGATGATCAGAGACTGCAGACATAGTACAGGAGATGATCAGAGACTGCAGACATAATACAGGAGATGATCAGAGACTGCAGACATAATACAGGAGATGATCAGAGACTGCAGACATAGTACAGGAGATGATCAGAGACTGCAGACATAGTACAGGAGATGATCAGAGACTGCAGACATAGTACAGGAGATGATCAGAGACTGCAGACATAATACAGGAGATGATCAGAGACTGCAGACATAGTACAGGAGATGATCAGAGACTGCAGACATAGTACAGGAGATGGTCAGAGACTGCAGACATAGTACAGGAGATGATCAGAGACTGCAGACATAATACAGGAGATGATCAGAGACTGCAGACATAGTACAGGAGATGATCAGAGACTGCAGACATAATACAGGAGATGATCAGAGACTGCAGACATAGTACAGGAGATGATCAGAGACTGCAGACATAGTACAGGAGATGATCAGAGACTGCAGACATAGTACAGGAGATGATCAGAGACTGCAGACATAATACAGGAGATGATCAGAGACTGCAGACATAGTACAGGAGATGATCAGAGACTGCAGACATAATACAGGAGATGATCAGAGACTGCAGACATAGTACAGGAGATGATCAGAGACTGCAGACATAGTACAGGAGATGATCAGAGACTGCAGACATAGTACAGGAGATGATCAGAGACTGCAGACATAGTACAGGAGATGATCAGAGACTGCAGACATAATACAGGAGATGATCAGAGACTGCAGACATAGTACAGGAGATGATCAGAGACTGCAGACATAATACAGGAGATGATCAGAGACTGCAGACATAATACAGGAGATGATCAGAGACTGCAGACATAGTACAGGAGATGATCAGAGACTGCAGACATAGTACAGGAGATGATCAGAGACTGCAGACATAATACAGGAGATGATCAGAGACTGCAGACATAGTACAGGAGATGATCAGAGACTGCAGACATAATACAGGAGATGATCAGAGACTGCAGACATAGTACAGGAGATGATCAGAGACTGCAGACATAGTACAGGAGATGATCAGAGACTGCAGACATAGTACAGGAGATGATCAGAGACTGCAGACATAATACAGGAGATGATCAGAGACTGCAGACATAGTACAGGAGATGATCAGAGACTGCAGACATAATACAGGAGATGATCAGAGACTGCAGACATAGTACAGGAGATGATCAGAGACTGCAGACATAGTACAGGAGATGATCAGAGACTGCAGACATAGTACAGGAGATGATCAGAGACTGCAGACATAATACAGGAGATGATCAGAGACTGCAGACATAATACAGGAGATGATCAGAGACTGCAGACATAGTACAGGAGATGATCAGAGACTGCAGACATAGTACAGGAGATGATCAGAGACTGCAGACATAGTACAGGAGATGATCAGAGACTGCAGACATAATACAGGAGATGATCAGAGACTGCAGACATAGTACAGGAGATGATCAGAGACTGCAGACATAATACAGGAGATGATCAGAGACTGCAGACATAGTACAGGAGATGATCAGAGACTGCAGACATAGTACAGGAGATGATCAGAGACTGCAGACATAGTACAGGAGATGATCAGAGACTGCAGACATAGTACAGGAGATGATCAGAGACTGCAGACATAGTACAGGAGATGATCAGAGACT
This sequence comes from Rana muscosa, assembly GCA_029206835.1. NCBI lineage: Eukaryota > Metazoa > Chordata > Amphibia > Anura > Ranidae > Rana > Rana muscosa. Next base: position 325,384,300 of record CM055123.1, read on the forward strand.
GCAGACATAATACAGGAGATGATCAGAGACTGCAGACATAATACAGGAGATGATCAGAGACTGCAGACATAGTACAGGAGATGATCAGAGACTGCAGACATAGTACAGGAGATGATCAGAGACTGCAGACATAGTACAGGAGATGATCAGAGACTGCAGACATAATACAGGAGATGATCAGAGACTGCAGACATAGTACAGGAGATGATCAGAGACTGCAGACCTAATACAGGAGATGATCAGAGACTGCAGACATAGTACAGGAGATGATCAGAGACTGCAGACATAGTACAGGAGATGATCAGAGACTGCAGACATAGTACAGGAGATGATCAGAGACTGCAGACATAGTACAGGAGATGATCAGAGACTGCAGACATAATACAGGAGATGGTCAGAGACTGCAGACATAGTACAGGAGATGATCAGAGACTGCAGACATAATACAGGAGATGATCAGAGACTGCAGACATAATACAGGAGATGATCAGAGACTGCAGACATAATACAGGAGATGATCAGAGACTGCAGACATAATACAGGAGATGATCAGAGACTGCAGACATAATACAGGAGATGATCAGAGACTGCAGACATAGTACAGGAGATGGTCAGAGACTGCAGACATAGTACAGGAGATGATCAGAGACTGCAGACATAGTACAGGAGATGATCAGAGACTGCAGACATAATACAGGAGATGATCAGAGACTGCAGACATAATACAGGAGATGATCAGAGACTGCAGACATAGTACAGGAGATGATCAGAGACTGCAGACATAGTACAGGAGATGATCAGAGACTGCAGACATAGTACAGGAGATGATCAGAGACTGCAGACATAGTACAGGAGATGATCAGAGACTGCAGACATAGTACAGGAGATGATCAGAGACTGCAGACATAGTACAGGAGATGATCAGAGACTGCAGACATAGTACAGGAGATGATCAGAGACTGCAGACATAGTACAGGAGATGATCAGAGACTGCAGACATAGTACAGGAGATGATCAGAGACTGCAGACATAATACAGGAGATGATCAGAGACTGCAGACATAGTACAGGAGATGATCAGAGACTGCAGACATAGTACAGGAGATGATCAGAGACTGCAGACATAGTACAGGAGATGATCAGAGACTGCAGACATAATACAGGAGATGATCAGAGACTGCAGACATAGTACAGGAGATGATCAGAGACTGCAGACATAATACAGGAGATGATCAGAGACTGCAGACATAATACAGGAGATGATCAGTGACTGCAGACATAGTACAGGAGATGATCAGAGACTGCAGACATAATACAGGAGATGATCAGAGACTGCAGACATAATACAGGAGATGATCAGAGACTGCAGACATAGTACAGGAGATGATCAGAGACTGCAGACATAATACAGGAGATGATCAGAGACTGCAGACATAGTACAGGAGATGATCAGAGACTGCAGACATAATACAGGAGATGATCAGAGACTGCAGACATAATACAGGAGATGATCAGAGACTGCAGACATAGTACAGGAGATGATCAGAGACTGCAGACATAATACAGGAGATGATCAGAGACTGCAGACATAGTACAGGAGATGATCAGAGACTGCAGACATAGTACAGGAGATGATCAGAGACTGCAGACATAGTACAGGAGATGATCAGAGACTGCAGACATAGTACAGGAGATGATCAGAGACTGCAGACATAGTACAGGAGATGATCAGAGACTGCAGACATAATACAGGAGATGATCAGAGACTGCAGACATAGTACAGGAGATGATCAGAGACTGCAGACATAGTACAGGAGATGATCAGAGACTGCAGACATAGTACAGGAGATGATCAGAGACTGCAGACATAATACAGGAGATGATCAGAGACTGCAGACATGGTACATTAGAGACGGTCTAAATGTAAATGTCTTCAGCTTACCTGTAGATTTGTGGGGGGATGGGCGGTGTTTTCTGGTATAGTATATATATACCCCAAAGACGATCACCACCATCCCGGCCACTATGGCGGCTGCACTGAGAGCGATCCCCAGAACTCCTTTACTTTCTAAAAGAAAAAATTGAAATGCTTTTAGGGGTGAAAAATCTTCATATTATCGCCTCTTATCTTATATTCACCACACCCTCCGATATGTGACACGGGGGTGGGGATTGTATCTCTGTATTCCGGAAACTTCTCTCACCTTCCGGCCTTTTGACTGCCTCAGGATCAGGACAATGATCCTTACACTCCGCCTCTCTACACCTAGGGGGAGAAATTATCATTACATTACTAAACATCACATAGAAACGCAGCATGAATGGGACTAGTACAGGGTCTCCAAACTGCGGCCCAGGGGCCTGATGTGGCCCTTTGTATGTCTTTATCTGGCCCTTGGAGCGCTATTCCTCCCACTGACACCAATGATGGGGCACTATTCCTCCCACTGACACCAATGATGGGGCACTATTCCTCCCACTGACACCAATGATGGGGCACTATTCCTCCCACTGATACCAATGATGGGGCACTATTCCTCCCACTAACACCAATGATGGGACACTATTCCTCCCACTAACACCAATGATGGGACACTATTCCTCCCACTGACACCAATGATGGGGCACTATTCCTCCCACTAACACCAATGATGGGGCACTATTCCTCCCACTGACACCAATGATGGGACACTATTCCTCCCACTGATACCAATGATGGGGCACTATTCCTCCCACTGATACCAATGATGGGACACTATTCCTCCCACTGACACCAATGATGGGGCACTATTCCTCCCACTGATACCAATGATGGGACACTATTCCTCCCACTGACACCAATGATGGGGCACTATTCCTCCCACTGATACCAATGATGGGACACTATTCCCCCCACTGACACCAATGATGGGACACTATTCCTCCCACTGACACCAATGATGGGACACTATTCCTCCCACTGACACCAATGATGGGGCACTATTCCTCCCACTGATACCAATGATGGGGCACTATTCCCCCCACTGATACCAATGATGGGACACTATTCCCCCCACTGACACCAATGATGGGGCACTATTCCTCCCACTAACACCAATGATGGGACACTATTCCTCCCACTAACACCAATGATGGGACACTATTCCTCCCACTGACACCAATGATGGGACACTATTCCTCCCACTGATACCAATGATGGGGCACTATTCCTCCCACTGATACCAATGATGGGACACTATTCCTCCCACTGACACCAATGATGGGGCACTATTCCTCCCACTGATACCAATGATGGGACACTATTCCTCCCACTGACACCAATGATGGGGCACTATTCCTCCCACTGATACCAATGATGGGACACTATTCCCCCCACTGACACCAATGATGGGACACTATTCCTCCCACTGATACCAATGATGGGACACTATTCCTCCCACTGACACCAATGATGGGGCACTATTCCTCCCACTGATACCAATGATGGGACACTATTCCCCCCACTGACACCAATGATGGGGCACTATTCCTCCCACTGATACCAATGATGGGACACTATTCCTCCCACTGATACCAATGATGGGACACTATTCCTCCCACTGACACCAATGATGGGACACTATTCCTCCCACTGATACCAATGATGGGACACTATTCCTCCCACTGATACCAATGATGGGACACTATTCCTCCCACTGACACCAATGATGGGGCACTATTCCTCCCACTGATACCAATGATGGGACACTATTCCCCCCACTGACACCAATGATGGGACACTATTCCTCCCACTGATACCAATGATGGGACACTATTCCCCCCACTGACACCAATGATGGGACACTATTCCTCCCACTGATACCAATGATGGGACACTATTCCTCCCACTGACACCAATGATGGGGCACTATTCCTCCCACTGACACCAATGATGGGACACTATTCCTCCCACTGACACCAATGATGGGGCACTATTCCTCCCACTGACACCAATGATGGGACACTATTCCTCCCACTGACACCAATGATGGGACACTATTCCTCCCCACTGATACCAATGATGGGGCACTATTCCTCCCACTGACACCAATGATGGGACACTATTCCTCCCCACTGATACCAATGATGGGACACTATTCCTCCCACTGATACCAATGATGGGGCACTATGCCTCCCACTGACACCAATGATGGGACACTATTCCTCCCACTGATACCAATGATGGGACACTATTCCTCCCACTGACACCAATGATGGGACACTATTCCTCCCACTGACACCAATGATGGGACACTATTCCTCCCACTGACACCAATGATGGGACACTATTCCTCCCACTAACACCAATGATGGGACACTATTCCTCCCACTGACACTAATGATGGGGCACTATTCCTCCCACTGACACCAATGATGGGGCACTATTCCTCCCACTGATACCAATGATGGGACACTATTCCCCCCACTGACACCAATGATGGGACACTATTCCTCCCACTGATACCAATGATGGGACACTATTCCTCCCACTGACACCAATGATGGGACACTATTCCTCCCACTGACACCAATGATGGGACACTATTCCTCCCACTGACACCAATGATGGGACACTATTCCTCCCACTAACACCAATGATGGGACACTATTCCTCCCACTGACACTAATGATGGGGCACTATTCCTCCCACTGACACCAATGATGGGGCACTATTCCTCCCACTGATACCAATGATGGGACACTATTCCCCCCACTGACACCAATGATGGGACACTATTCCTCCCACTGACACCAATGATGGGACACTATTCCTCCCACTGACACCAATGATGGGACACTATTCCTCCCACTGATACCAATGATGGGACACTATTCCTCCCACTGATACCAATGATGGGACACTATTCCTCCCATTGACACCAATGATGGGACACTATTCCTCCCACTGATACCAATGATGGGGCACTATTCCTCCCATTGACACCAATGATGGGACACTATTCCTCCCACTGATACCAATGATGGGGCACTATTCCTCCCATTGACACCAATGATGGGACACTATTCCTCCCACTGATACCAATGATGGGACACTATTCCTCCCATTGACACCAATGATGGGACACTATTCCTCCCACTGATACCAATGATGGGACACTATTCCTCCCACTGATACCAATGATGGGACACTATTCCTCCCACTGACACCAATGATGGGACACTATTCCTCCCACTGACACCAATGATGGGACACTATTCCTCCCACTGATACCAATGATGGGACACTATTCCTCCCACTGATACCAATGATGGGGCACTATTCCTCCCACTGATACCAATGATGGGACACTATTCCCCCCACTGACACCAATGATGGGGTATTTTCCACTCTCACTGGCCACAGTCCGGCCCCCCTGAAAGCCTAAAGGATGGTAAACTGGCCCTTTGTTTATAAAGTTTGGAGCCCCCTGACCTAGAAGAAGTTTCTGCAGAGATCCCTACCCCCCCTAGAACCCCCCCCCCCCCCCCACAGTGTCCCCCAAACTCCTACAGGGCTACCAAAGTTTCTGCAGAGATCCCTACCCCCCAGAACCCCCATCCCCCCAGTGTCCCCCAAACTCCTACAGGGCTACCAAAGTTTCTGCAGAGATCCCTACCCCCCCTAGAACCCCCATCCCCCCCACAGTGTCCCCCAAACTCCTACAGGGCTACCAAAGTTTCTGCAGAGATCCCTACCCCCCCAGAACCCCCATCCCCCCCACAGTGTCCCCCAAACTCCTACAGGGCTACCAAAGTTTCTGCAGAGATCCCTACCCCCCCAGAACCCCCATCCCCCCCACAGTGTCCCCCAAACTCCTACAGGGTAACCAAGCTTGCTGCAGAGATCCCTACCCCCCAGAACGCCCCACAGTGTCCCCCAAACTCCTAGAGGGCTACCAAAGTTTCTGCAGAGATCCCTACCCCCCTAGAACCCCCACCCCCCCTACAGTGTCCCCCAAACTCCTACAGGGCTACCAAGCTTGCTGCAGAGATCCCTACCCCCCCAGAATCCCCATCCCCCCCACAGTGTCCCCCAAACTCCTACAGGGCTACCAAAGTTTCTGCAGAGATCCCTACCCCCCCCCCTAGAACCCCCATCCCCCCCACAGTGTCCCCCAAACTCCTACAGGGCTACCAAAGTTTCTGCAGAGATCCCTACCCCCCCTAGAACCCCCCCACAGTGTCCCCCAAACTCCTACAGGGCTACCAAAGTTTCTGCAGAGATCCCTACCCCCCCAGAACCCCCATCCCCCCACAGTGTCCCCCAAACTCCTACAGGGCAACCAAGCTTGCTGCAGAGATCCCTACCCCCCCAGAACCCCCATCCCCCCCACAGTGTCCCCCAAACTCCTACAGGGCTACCAAAGTTTCTGCAGAGATCCCTACCCCCCCTAGAACCCCCATCCCCCCCACAGTGTCCCCCAAACTCCTACAGGGCTACCAAAGTTTCTGCAGAGATCCCTACCCCCCCCTAGAACCCCCATCCCCCCACAGTGTCCCCCAAACTCCTACAGGGCTACCAAAGTTTCTGCAGAGATCCCTACCCCCCCTAGAACCCCCATCCCCCCACAGTGTCCCCCAAACTCCTACAGGGCTACCAAAGTTTCTGCAGAGATCCCTACCCCCCTAGAACCCCCACCCCCCCTACAGTGTCCCCCAAACTCCTACAGGGCTACCAAGCTTGCTGCAGAGATCCCTACCCCCCCAGAATCCCCATCCCCCCCACAGTGTCCCCCAAACTCCTACAGGGCTACCAAAGTTTCTGCAGAGATCCCTACCCCCCCCTAGAACCCCCATCCCCCCCACAGTGTCCCCCAAACTCCTACAGGGCTACCAAAGTTTCTGCAGAGATCCCTACCCCCCCTAGAACTCCCCCCACAGTGTCCCCCAAACTCCTACAGGGCTACCAAAGTTTCTGCAGAGATCCCTACCCCCCCAGAACCCCCATCCCCCCACAGTGTCCCCCAAACTCCTACAGGGCAACCAAAGTTTCTGCAGAGATCCCTACCCCCCTAGAACCCCCACCCCCCCTACAGTGTCCCCCAAACTCCTACAGGGCTACCAAGCTTGCTGCAGAGATCCCTACCCCCCCAGAATCCCCATCCCCCCCACAGTGTCCCCCAAACTCCTACAGGGCTACCAAAGTTTCTGCAGAGATCCCTACCCCCCCCCCTAGAACCCCCACCCCCCCCACAGTGTCCCCCAAACTCCTACAGGGCTACCAAAGTTTCTGCAGAGATCCCTACCCCCCCTAGAACCCCCCCCCCCACAGTGTCCCCCAAACTCCTACAGGGCTACCAAAGTTTCTGCAGAGATCCCTACCCCCCCAGAACCCCCATCCCCCCACAGTGTCCCCCAAACTCCTACAGGGCAACCAAGCTTGCTGCAGAGATCCCTACCCCCCAGAACCCCCATCCCCCCCACAGTGTCCCCCAAACTCCTACAGGGCTACCAAAGTTTCTGCAGAGATCCCTACCCCCCCTAGAACCCCCATCCCCCCCACAGTGTCCCCCAAACTCCTACAGGGCTACCAAAGTTTCTGCAGAGATCCCTACCCCCCTAGAACCCCCATCCCCCCACAGTGTCCCCCAAACTCCTACAGGGCTACCAAAGTTTCTGCAGAGATCCCTACCCCCCCTAGAACCCCCATCCCCCCACAGTGTCCCCCAAACTCCTACAGGGCTACCAAAGTTTCTGCAGAGATCCCTACCCCCCTAGAACCCCCATCCCCCCACAGTAACCCCCAAACTCCTACAGGGCTACCAAAGTTTCTGCAGAGATCCCTACCCCCCCTAGAACCCCCATCCCCCCACAGTGTCCCCCAAACTCCTACAGGGCTACCAAAGTTTCTGCAGAGATCCCTACCCCCCCCTAGAACCCCCATCCCCCCACAGTGTCCCCCAAACTCCTACAGGGCTACCAAAGTTTCTGCAGAGATCCCTACCCCCCCTAGAACCCCCATCCCCCCACAGTAACCCCCAAACTCCTACAGGGCTACCAAAGTTTCTGCAGAGATCCCTACCCCCCCCAGAACCCCCATCCCCCCCACAGTGTCCCCAAAACTCCTACAGGGCTACCAAAGTTTCTGCAGAGATCCCTACCCCCCCTAGAACCCCCATCCCCCCACAGTGTCCCCCAGCCCCATCCTGTATTTTAATACATATATTGCATTTCCATACTTCTATTGTCTTAGTAAACTTTTTGGGACATGGAAGGTTTGGCCACCCTGGTTGAGCGTTCTGGAGTAAAGTTTGCAGTTGGCGATAATTCTACTTACTCTGAACACGGGCGACACATCTTCTCCGAGACATGGAAGAAGAAATTATGGAAACATTGGCAGATGGTGTCCTTGTCATCGTGGCCTGCAGAGGAAACATTCATGGAGATCAAGTTACACAATACACCGCACAGAGACGTCCCAAAATACACCGCACAGAGACGTCCCAAAATACACCGCACAGAGACGTCCCAAAATACACCGCACAGAGACGTCCCAAAATACACCGCACAGAGACGTCACAAAATACACCGCACAGAGACGTCCCAAAATACACCGCACAGAGACGTCCCAAAATACACCGCACAGAGACGTCCCAAAATACACCGCACAGAGACGTCACAAAATACACCGCACAGAAACGTCACACAATACACCGCACAGAGACGTCACAAAATACACCGCACAGAAACGTCACACAATACACCGCACAGAGACGTCACAAAATACACCGCACAGAGACGTTACACAATACAACGCACAGAGACGTCACAAAATACAACGCACAGAAACGTTACACAATACACCGCACAGAGACGTCACAAAATACACCGCACAGAAACGTTACACAATACACCGCACAGAGACGTCACAAAATACACCGCACAGAAACGTTACACAATACACCGCACAGAGACGTCACAAAATACACCGCACAGAGACGTCACAAAATACACCACACAGAGACGTCACAAAATACACCGCACAGAGACGTCCCAAAATACACCGCACAGAGACGTCACAAAATACACCGCACAGAGACGTCACAAAATACACCGCACAGAGACGTTACACAATACACCGCACAGAGACATCACAAAATACACCGCACAGAGACGTCACAAAATACACCACACAGAGACGTCACAAAATACACCGCACAGAGACGTCCCAAAATACACCGCACAGAGACGTCACAAAATACACCGCACAGAGACGTCACAAAATACACCGCACAGAAACGTCACACAATACACCGCACAGAGACGTCACAAAATACACCGCACAGAGACGTCACAAAATACACCGCACAGAAACGTTACACAATACACCGCACAGAGACATCACAAAATACACCGCACAGAGACGTCACAAAATACACCACACAGAGACGTCACAAAATACACCGCACAGAGACGTCCCAAAATACACCGCACAGAGACGTCACAAAATACACCGCACAGAGACGTCACAAAATACACCGCACAGAAACGTCACACAATACACCGCACAGAGACGTCACAAAATACACCGCACAGAAACGTTACACAATACACCGCACAGAAACGTTACACAATACATCGCACAGAGATGTCCCAAAATACACCGCACAGAGACGTCACAAAATACACCGCACAGAGACGTCACAAAATACACCACACAGAAACGTCACACAATACACCGCACAGAGACGTCACAAAATACACCGCACAGAAACGTCACAAAATACACCGCACAGAGACGTCACAAAATACACCGCACAGAAACGTTACACAATACACCGCACAGAGACGTCCCAAAATACACCGCACAGAAACGTCACACAATACACCGCACAGAGACGTCACAAAATACACCGCACAGAAACGTTACACAATACACCGCACAGAAACGTTACACAATACACCGCACAGAGACGTCACAAAATACACCGCACAGAAACGTTACACAATACACCGCACAGAGGTGTCACAAAATACACCGCACAGAAACGTTACACAATACACCGCACAGAGATGTCCCAAAATACACCGCACAGAGACGTCACAAAATACACCGCACAGAGACGTCACAAAATACACCGCACAGAGACGTTACACAATACACCGCACAGAGACGTCACAAAATACACCGCACAGAAACGTTACACAATACACCGCACAGAGACGTCACAAAATACACCGCACAGAAACGTTACACAATACACCGCACAGAGACGTCACAAAATACACCGCACAGAAACGTTACACAATACACCGCACAGAGACGTCCCAAAATACACCGCACAGAAACGTCACAAAATACACCGCACAGAGACGTCACAAAATACACCGGACAGAAACGTCACAAAATACACTGCACAGAAACGTTACACAATACACCGCACAGAGACGTTACACAATACACCGCACAGACACGTTACACAATACACCGCACAGAGACGTCACAAAATACACCGCACAGAAACGTTACACAATACACCGCACAGAGACATCACAAAATACACCGGACAGAAACGTCACAAAATACACCGCACAGAAACGTTACACAATACACCGCACAGACACGTCACACAATACACCGCACAGAGACATCACAAAATACACCGCACAGAGACGTCACAAAATACACCGCACAGAAACGTTACACAATACACCGCACAGAGACGTCACAAAATACACCGCACAGAGACGTTACACAATACACTGCACAGAGACGTCACAAAATACACCGCACAGAAACGTTACACAATACACCGCACAGAGACATCACAAAATACACCGCACAGAAACGTTACACAATACACCGCACAGAGACGTCACAAAATACGCCGCACAGAAACGTTACACAATACACCGCACAGAGACGTCACAAAATACACCGCACAGAGACGTTACACAATACACCGCACAGAGACGTCACAAAATACACCGCACAGAAACGTCACACAATACACCGCACAGAGACGTCCCAAAATACACTGCACAGAGACATTACAAAGTATGTAAAAGGATTCATTATAAAATAAAATGGACTCCACACCATTCAGCTGTACACAGTAGTGCCCTGTGGCAAAGTTCCTGCCCTGTGCACAGTGCGTTGCGGTGTCTTCATTATAAATGGTACCCCACCGCGGTTACACTGTGCGTTGTGCCGCACATATTTTATTATCTATTGTGGTACATTGGCAGCCCATTCCTTATAAAACATCCATTGGCAGATAAGAAGTACTGGGGGTGGGGGAGGGGGGAGGTTATATTGTGACGGAATGAAGGTGAATATTCCAGCAAAAGATTTTTTTTGTTTTAGCTTTTATTGGGCAATTTTTGTTTTTGGCTGAAGTTCTGCTTATCGGATGCATGGAAATCTCCATGGAAATGGAAATAATTCCTCTTTATAATTAGGCGACGCGTTTCATTGGCCATTTGCAGGAAGATAACTTACACTTGAAGGCCTGGGTCCCGTTCCGGCATGAGGTGCACTTCTGGCATACGAAGTCTTGGCCGATGTAATGCTTGAAATGCCCCTCAGGGCAACCGCATTCCGTGTCCCTCTCCCCACTGCACTTCGACACCGTGATCTGATCGTATTCTGGAAACAAAATCTCGAATTAACGGACATATTACAGATACCAAAGGAAATGAAATACTGGAGAAGAGGCGGCCATCAGAAGGGGGGTACAAAGAGGGCAGGACCTACAGCCAATTAACTAGACATCCTCATCTTCATGACTCCTCCTCATTACAATAACTCCTCCTCCTCTCCATGGCTCCTCCTCATTGCCATAACACTTCATCTCCATAACTCCTCCTCTCTGTAACTCCTCCCCATCTCTATACACTGTGGGCTTAGGCCCTGATGGTTTGGTTTCCCTGCCCACCTTTCTCTCATGGGGTCTCCCTACCTAGTACTAGGGGATGGTCGGTTTTGGCAGGCCTTCCAAAGAAATGGGTCCGCCTAGTTTTGGCCAGGTGGACCAGTGAGTACCCCAGTCCCCGGGGGATCAGGGCAAAGATCCTTTCTCTTTGGAGGAGGACTATGTGTATACCCTGTGCACTTTATTGTGTTCTCACTATGTGGGTGCACACATTGTTTTTTCACCGGGTGTTAAGTTTTCGAGTGTTTTGTGACACCATGGGACTCCTCATCTCCATAACCCCTCCTTGTCTCCATTACCCCTCCCATCTCCATTACCCCTCCCCATTTTCATTACCCTTCCCCATCTCCATTACCCCTCCCTATCTCCATTACCCCTCCTCATCTTCATAACCCCTCCCCATCTTCATAACCCCTCCCCATCACCCCTCCTCATCTCCATAACCCCTCCTCATTTCCATAACCCCTCCTCGTCTCCATAACCCTTCCCCGTCTCCATAACCCCTCCCCATCTCCATAACCCCTCCCCATCTCCATTACCCCTCCCTATCTCCATTACCCCTCCTCATCTTCATTACCCCTCCTCATCTTCATAACCCCTCCCCATCTTCATAACCCCTCCCCATCTCCATAACCCCTCCTCATTTCCATAACCCCTCCTCATTTCTATAACCCCTCCTCGTCTCCATAACCCATCCCCGTCTCCATAACCCCTCCCCATCTCCATAACCCCTCCTCGTCTCCATAACCCCTCCTCGTCTCCATAACCCCTCCCCGTCTCTATAACCCCTCCCCGTCTCTATAACCCCTCCCCGTCTCCATTACCCCTCCCCGTCTCCATAACCCCTCCCCGTCTCTATAACCCCTCCCCATCTCCATTACCCCTCCCCGTCTCCATAACCCCTCCCCGTCTCTATAACCCCTCCCCGTCTCCATAACCCCTCCTCATCTCCATAACCCCTCCCCATCTCCATAACTCCTCCTCATCCCCATAACCCCTCCCCATCCCCATAACCCCTCCTCATCTCTATAACCCCACCTCATACTCATAACCCCTCCCTATCTCCATAACCCCTCCCTATCACCCCTCCTCAACTCCATAACCCCTCCCCATCTCCATAACCCCTCCTCGTCTCCATAACCCCTCCCCGTCTCCATAACCCCTCCCCATCACCCCTCCTCATCTCCATAACCCCTCCCCATCTCCATAACCCCTCCTCGTCTCTATAACCCCTCCCCGTCTCCATAACCCCTCCCCGTCTCCATAACCCCTCCCCGTCTCTATAACCCCTCCCCGTCTCCATAACCCCTCCCCGTCTCTATAACCCCTCCCCGTCTCCATAACCCCTCCCCGTCTCTATAACCCCTCCCCGTCTCCATAACCCCTCCTCATACCCATAACCCCTCCTCATCTCCATAACCCCTCCCCATCTCCATAACTCCTCCTCATCCCCATAACCCCTCCCCATCCCCATAACCCCTCCTCATCTCCATAACCCCACCTCATACTCATAACCCCTCCCTATCTCCATAACCCCTCCCTATCACCCCTCCTCAACTCCATAACCCCTCCCCATCTCCATAACCCCTCCTCGTCTCCATAACCCCTCCCCGTCTCCATAACCCCTCCCCATCACCCCTCCTCATCTCCATAACCCCTCCCCATCTCCATAACCCCTCCTCGTCTCCATAACCCCTCCCCGTCTCCATAACCCCTCCCCGTCTCTATAACCCCTCCCCGTCTCTATAACCCCTCCCCGTCTCCATAACCCCTCCCCGTCTCCATAACCCCTCCTCATACCCATAACCCCTCCTCATCTCCATAACCCATCTCCATAACTCCTCCTCATCCCCATAACTCCTCCTCATCCCCATAACCCCTCCCCATAACCCCTCCTCATCTCCATAACCCCACCTCATACTCATAACCCCTCCCTATCTTCATAACCCCTCCCCATCACCCCTCCTCATCTCCATAACCCCTCCCCATCTCCATAACCCCTCCTCGTCTCCATAACCCCTCCCCGTCTCCATAACCCCTCCCCATCACCCCTCTTCATCTCCATAACCCCTCACCATCTCCATAACCCCTCCTCATACCCATAACCCCTCCTCATCTCCATAACCCCTCCCCATCTCCATAACTCCTCCTCATCCCCATAACCCCTCCCCATCCCCATAACCCCTCCTCATCTCCATAACCCCACCTCATACTCATAACCCCTCCCTATCTCCATAACCCCTCCCTATCACCCCTCCTCAACTCCATAACCCCTCCCCATCTCCATAACCCCTCCTCGTCTCCATAACCCCTCCCCGTCTCCATAACCCCTCCCCATCACCCCTCCTCATCTCCATAACCCCTCCCCATCTCCATAACCCCTCCTCGTCTCCATAACCCCTCCCCGTCTCCATAACCCCTCCCCGTCTCCATAACCTCTCCCCGTCTCTATAACCCCTCCCCGTCTCCATTACCCCTCCCCATCTCCATTACCCCTCCCCGTCTCCATAACCCCTCCCCGTCTCTATAACCCCTCCCCGTCTCTATAACCCCTCCCCGTCTCTATAACCCCTCCCCATCTCCATAACCCCTCCTCATACCCATAACCCCTCCTCATCTCCATAACCCCTCCCCATCTCCATAACCCCTCCTCGTCTCCATAACCCCTCCCCGTCTCCATAACCCCTCCTCGTCTCCATAACCCCTCCCCGTCTCCATAACCCCTCCCCATCACCCCTCCTCATCTCCATAACCCCTCCCCATCTCCATAACCCCTCCTCGTCTCCATAACCCCTCCCCGTCTCCATTACCCCTCCCCATCTCCATTACCCCTCCCCGTCTCCATAACCCCTCCCCGTCTCTATAACCCCTCCCCGTCTCCATAACCCCTCCCCGTCTCCATAACCCCTCCTCATACCCATAACCCCTCCCCGTCTCTATAACCCCTCCCCGTCTCCATAACCCCTCCCCGTCTCCATAACCCCTCCTCATACCCATAACCCCTCCTCATCTCCATAACCCCTCCCCATCTCCATAACTCCTCCTCATCCCCATAACTCCTCCTCATCCCCATAACCCCTCCCCATAACCCCTCCTCATCTCCATAACCCCACCTCATACTCATAACCCCTCCCTATCTCCATAACCCCTCCCCATCACCCCTCTTCATCTCCATAACCCCTCACCATCTCCATAACTCCTCCTCATCCCCATAACCCCTCCCCATCCCCATAACCCCACCTCATACTCATAACCCCTCCCTATCTCCATAACCCCACCTCATACTCATAACCCCTCCCCATCACCCCTCCTCATCTCCATAACCCCTCCCTATCTCCATAACCCCTCCTCGTCTCCATAACCCCTCCTCGTCTCCATAACCCCTCCCCGTCTCCATAACCCCTCCCCATCACCCCTCTTCATCTCCATAACCCCTCCCCATCTCCATAACCCCTCCTTCTGCACAGGCAGATAGCACAGAAAGTTGTCAGCTGATTTCTGGCAGGATCACCCGGAGTTTTGTTGTACTTATTGAACAGATATAACAAATCGCTTCCAATGGTGTATTTATCAGGCCGCTATGAAGCCAATAGGAGATGTCGGGGTGTCGGGGGGAACATGCACTTTAACATGGAAACATATCTAGCACAACATCCACTTAAATAATCCATGAATGATTCTGGCAGCATTTGTCTATATGACTTGCCCCCCCTCCCCCGTACAGAAGAGACGACCTGGCTGTACTCACGTGTCAGGCAGGTGGTACATTCCACGCATCGCTTGGAATTGTTGGGAATATCGGAGTACGTTCCGCTCTCACAAGGGACACACTGCGTGACCTGACCCACTCCGCCGCAGTCCTTCTGCACCCTGTAACCTGGAAGACATAGACGAACATTATCTACCTCTGTGTGGAAGCAGTGGTCTCTCTGCAGGGGAGGGGCTTTTCTACTCAGGCTGTGGCTGCTTTATAGAGATAATAATCCACGTGGCTGCGCCCCCTGCTGGAATCTCACCCATAGATTTGGGCTTTTTTACTCACCCGCCTTTCTCAGATTCTGATATATTAGTTATTGATCATCTATAAGACATTACAGATATAAATGGACCAATCAGGACTACAGAAGGGGGAGGGGTTATTGATCTCCGGGGCCCCTCACCTGTCTCATAATTGATATTAGTTATTGATTACATATAATAGGACACTACAGATATAATTGCACCAATCAGGACTACAGAAGGGGGAGGGGTTATTGATCTCCGGGGCCCCTCACCTGTCTCATAATTGATATTAGTTATTGATTACATATAATAGGACACTACAGATATAATTGCACCAATCAGGACTACAGAAGGGGGAGGGGTTATTGATCTCCGGGGCCCCTCACCTGTCTCATAATTGATATTAGTTATTGATCGTATGATATCAGTACAGATATAATTGCACCCTAGAGGAATATAGAAGGGGGGAGGGGATATTGATCTCCGCCATGGCGGCGT
This sequence comes from Rana muscosa, assembly GCA_029206835.1. NCBI lineage: Eukaryota > Metazoa > Chordata > Amphibia > Anura > Ranidae > Rana > Rana muscosa. The sequence goes on from CM055123.1 coordinate 325,400,714, forward strand.
ACATTTAGCGGTCGGGTTAGATGGAGAATTACGGGAAGTATTTTCCGTTTTATAGATCCGGTGTCCCCGTGTGAAGATTTCCTCTTATTTCCTGTTGGTGTCAGATATAAAATGTTGGATTTCTCATCGGTCAGACACAGGAGTGACGGGACATCAGAGGGGCGTGTCTTCCTTTCCTGAGCGATGAGCTTTGTGCGTTTTTTTATCATCACATTTAGTCACATGACCAATGAAAATCTTTTGCTGTATTTGGGGTTCCATGAACAATAAATAATCGCGATCGGCAATTTTTACACGTCTCCCAAAGTGCAGGAAATTGTCGCTTTCACACGTGTGGAGGGGAAGATAAAGTGTGAATGTCGCCCTGCAGGGGTCCTAACACCTGATCGTTCTTGTCACTTTGTACGGTTAGAGCTGCAATTGTCGGCTTCGGATAGAAGAAAGGATTAGCATTGGAAGGCAAAATATGATATAAACAAGACCAAGGAAAGATCCCAGGAAAGATCCCAGGAAAGATCCAAGGAAGGATCCCAGGAAGGATCCAAGAAAAGATCCAACGAAAGATCCCAGGAAAGATCCCAGGAAGGATCCAAGGAATGATCCAAGGAAAGATCCCAGCAAGGATCCAAGGAAAGATCAAAGAAAAGATCCCAGGAAAGATCCAAGGAAGGATCCAAGGAAAGATCCCAGGAAAGATCCCAGGAAAGATCCAAGGAAAGATCCAAGGAAAGATCCAAGGAAAGATCCCAGGAAGGATCCGAGGAAAGATCCAAGGAAAGATCCCAGGAAGGATCCAAGGAAAGATCAAAGGAAAGATCCCAGGAAAGATCCAAGGAAGGATCCAAGGAATGATCCAAGGAAAGATCCAAGGAATGATCTAAGGAAAGATCCCAAGAAGGATCCAAGGAAAGATCCAAGGAATGATCCAAGGAAAGATCCAAGGGAAGATCCCAGAAAAGATCCCAGGAAAGATCCCAGGAAAGATCCAAGGAATGATCCAAGGAAAGATCCCAGGAAGGATCCAAGGAAAGATCCCAGGAAGGATCCAAGGAATGATCCCAGGAAGGATCCAAGGAAAGATCACAAGAAGGATCCAAGGAAAGATCCCAGGAAAGATCCAAGGAAAGATCCAAGGAAAGATCCAAGGAATGATCCATGGAAAGATCCAATGAAAGATCCCAGGAAGGATCCAAGGAAAGATCCAAGGAATGATCCAAGGAAAGATCCAAGGAAAGATCCCAGGAAGGATCCAAGGAATGATCCAAGAAAAGATCCCAGGAAGGATCCAAGGAAAGATCCCAGGAAGGATCCAAGGAAAGATCCAAGGAAAGATCCCAGGAAGGATCCAAGGAAAGATCCAAGGAAAGATCCAAGGAATGATTCAAGGAAAGATCCAAGGAAAGATCCAAGGAAAGATCCCAGGAAAGATCCCAGGAAATATCCAAGGAATGATCCAAGGAAAGATCCCAGGAAGGATCCAAGGAATGATCCAAGAAAAGATCCCAGAAAGGATCCAAGGAATGATCCCAGGAAGGATCCAAGGAATGATCCAAGGAAAGATCCAAGGAATGATCCAATGAATGATCCCAGGAAGGATCCAAGGAAAGATCCAAGGAATGATCCAAGGAAAGATCCAAGGAATGATCCAAGGAAAGATCCCAGGAAGGATCCAAGGAAAGAGCCAAGGAAAGATCCCAGGAAGGATCCAATGAAAGATCCCAGGAAAGATCCAAGGAAAGATCCCAGGAAAGATCAAAGGAAAGATCCCAGGAAGGATCCAAGGAAAGATCCAAGGAATGATCCAAGGAAAGATCCAAGGAATGATCCAAGGAAAGATCCAAGGAATGATCCAAGGAAAGATCCAAGGAAGGATCCAAGGAAGGATCCAATGAAAGATCCCAGGAAATATCCAAGGAATGATCCAAGGAATGATCCAAGGAAAGATCCAAAGATAAATCCAAGAAATTATCCAAGGAATGATCCAATGAATGATCCAAGGATAAATCCACGGAAAGATCCAAGGAATGATCCAAGGACAGATCCAAGGAAAGATCCAAGGAAAGTTCCAAGGAAAGTTCCAAGGAAGGATCCAAAGAAAGATCCCAGGAAAGATCCCAGGAAAGATCCCAGGAAGGATCCAAGGAAAGATCCTAGGAAAGATCCAAGGAAAGATCCCAGGAAGAATCCAATGAAAGATCCCAGGAAAGATCCAAGGAAAGATCCCAGGAAAGATCAAAGGAAAGATCCCAGGAAAGATCAAAGGAAAGATCCCAGGAAGGATCCAAGGAAAGATCCAAGGAATGATCCAAGGAAAGATCCAAGGAATGATCCAAGGAATGATCCAAGGAAGCATCCAAGGAAGGATCCAATGAAAGATCCCAGGAAATATCCAAGGAATGATCCAAGGAAAGATCCAAGGAATGATCCAAGGAAAGATCCAAAGATAAATCCAAGAAATTATCCAAGGAATGATCCAAGGAAAGATCCAAGGATAAATCCAAGGATAAATCCAAGGAAAGATCCAAGGAATGATCCAAGGACAGATCCAAGGAAAGATCCAAGGAAAGTTCCAAGGAAAGTTCCAAGGAAGGATCCAAGGAAAGATCCCAGGAAAGATTCCAGGAAAGATCCAAGGAATGATCCAAGGAAAGATCCAAGGAATGATCCAAGAATAAATCCAAGGAAATATCCAAGGAAAGATCCAAGGAATGATCCGCTGACAACCGAAACAACCCGTCTAACAGAATGCGATAAAAGCCAGGGGTTTAGTTGCACACATTTGCAAATACATGTGTAAGGCATAGAGCCTCACCACGGCACCCCGATATCTGTGGTCCTATCTCTATCTTATGAGAGACCCCACAATGGAGGGACATGTATTCTGATGGATAGATGAGGGCAGGTGGACTGAAGGGAGCCCCACCCCTGCTTAAAGGTACAGGAGCACACTGAGCAAACAGCGAATCACACAATGGCTGCAAAGGTGTCAGTGCGCTGCCTGTCCTCCACTCATCCATCAGAATACATGTCCCTCCATTGTGGGGTCTCTCATAAGATAGAGATAGGACCACAGATATCGGGGTGCCTTACGCATGTATTTGCAAATGTGTGAAACTAAACCCCTGTGTTTAATGCACACTATTAGACGGTTGATTCGGTTGTCAGCGGGCTGATCGGTGAGTAAAGCTTGGATCTCTCCTTGGATCATTCCTGGGATCTTTCCTTGGATCATTCCTGGGATCTTTCCTTGGATCATTCCTGGGATCTTTCCTTAGATCATTCCTGGGATATTTCCTTGGATCATTCCTTGGAACTTTTCTTGGATCTTTCCTTGGAACTTGCCTGGGATCTTTCCTGGGATCTTTCCTGGGATCATTCCTTGGAACTTTCCTTGGATCCTTCCTTGGATCATTTCTTTCCTGGGATCATTCCTTGGACCATTCCTGGGATCTTTCCTTGGATCTTTCCTTGGAACTTTCCTTGGAACTTTCCTTGGATCCTTCCTTGGATCATTCCTGGGATCTTTCCTTGGATCATTCCTGGGATATTTCCTTGGATCATTCCTGGGATCTTTCCTTGGAACTTTCCTTGTATCTTTCATTGGATCATTTCTTTCCTTAGATCTTTCCTGGGATCTTTCCTGGGATCATTCCTGGGATCTTTCCTTGGATCTTTCCTTGGATCTTTCTTTGGATCATTCCTTGGATCATTCCTGGGATCTTTCCTTGGATCTTTCCTGGGATCTTTCCTGGGATCATTCCTTGGATCATTCCTTGGATCTTTTCTGGGATCTTTCCTTGGAACTTTCCTGGGATCTTTCCTGGGATCTCTCCTTGGATCATTCCTGGGATCTTTCCTCTGAACTTTCCTGGGATCTTTCCTGGGATCATTCCTGGGATCTTTCCTTGGAACTTTCCTGGGATCTTTCCTGGGATCATTCCTTGGATCTTTCCTGGGAACTTTCCTTGGATCTTTCTTTGGATCATTCCTTGGATCATTCCTGGGATCTTTCCTTGGATCTTTCCTTGGAACTTTCCTTGGATCTTTCCTGGAATCTTTCCTGGGATCTTTCCTGGGATCATTCCTTGGATCATTCCTTGGATCTTTCCTTGGAACTTTCCTGGGATCTTTCCTGGGATCTTTCCTTGGATCATTCCTTGGATCCTTCCTTGGATCTTTCCTGGGATCTTTCCTTGGGTCTTTCCTGGGATCTTTCCTTGGATCTTTCCTGGGATCATTCCTGGGATCTTTCCTTGGATCTTTCCTGGGATCTCTCCTTGGATCATTCCTTGGAACTTTCCTTGGATCTTTCTTTGGATCATTCCTTGGATCATTCCTTGGATCTTTCCTTGGATCATTCTTTGGATCATTCCTTGGAACTTTCCTGGGAACTTTCCTGGGATCATTCCTGGGATCTTTCCTGGGATCTTTCCTTGCAACTTTCCTTGGATCTTTCCTGGGATCTTTCCTTGGAACTTTCCTTGTATCTTTCCTTGGATCATTTCTTTCCTGGGATCTTTCCTGGGATCTTTCCTTGGACCATTCCTGGGATCTTTCCTTGGATCTTTCCTTGGATCCTTCCTTGGATCATTCCTGGGATCTTTCCTTGGATCATTTCTGGGAACTTTCCTTGGATCATTCCTGGGAACTTTCCTTGGATCCTTCCTGGGAACTTTCCTTGGATCCTTCCTGGGATCATTCCTGGGATCTTTCCTTGGATCATTCCTGGGATCTTTCCTGGGATTATTCCTTGGATCATTGCTTGGATCCTTCCTTGGATCTTTCCTTGGATCTTTCCTGGGATCTTTCCTTTGATCATTCCTGGGATCTTTCCTTGGATCTTTCCTTGGATCTTTCCTGGGATCTCTCCTTGGATCATTCCTGGGATCTTTCCTGGGATATTTCCTGGGATCTTTCCTTGGATCTTTCCTGGGATCTTTCCTTGGATCATTACTTGGATCTTTCCTGTGATCATTCCTGGGATCTTTCCTTGGATCTTTCCTTGGATCTTTCCTTGGAACTTTTCTTGGATCTTTCCTGGGATCATTCCTTGGATCATTCCTTGGATCTTTCCTTGGAACTTTCCTTGGAACTTTCCTGGGATCTTTCCTGGGATCATTCCTTGGATCATTCCTTGGATCTTTCCTTGGAACTTTCCTTGGAACTTTCCTGGGATCTTTCCTGGAATCATTCCTTGGATCATTCTTTGGATCTTTCCTGGGAACTTTCCTTGGATCATTCCTTGGATCTTTCCTTGGAACTTTCCTGGGATCTTTCCTGGGATCTTTCCTGGGATTTATCCTTCGTCTTGTTTATATCTTATTGTATAGTAAAACAGCTTATTTATTCATATATATATTATAACATGCCGATTATTTGGAATTACTTTTAGTCAATGCAATGATTGTATCAGTTGCTGCTTTTCTAGTTGGTCGGATCTATGGACTGTGCTGGACCGGCTGCTATTTTAGATGGGGCTTTTTTAAGCAGGAATGTGGAGAGACGCAGTTCTGGCATCGCCAGCATTGAATGGATGTGATAGCAAGAGGTGCTGGGAGATCTATTGTTGGTGGAGGGGGTCTATTTTTGCATGGGTTTCATATGTTGCTGGGAGGGATCTCTAGTTGTGGGAGGGGTCTATTGCTGCGGACTGCTGGGGGACCTGTTGTTACTGCTGGGGGGTCTATTGTTACTGCTGGGGGATCTATTATTACTGCTGGGGGATTTATTACTATTACTGGGGGTCTATTGTTGCTGGGGAATTTATTACTATTACTGGGGAATCTATTGTTGCTGGGGATCTATAGTTGCTGGGGGATCTATTATTACCGGGGAATCTATTGTTGCTGGGGATCTATTATTACTGAGGGATCTATAGTTGCTGGGGGATCTATTTTACTACATTTCTTGTTATTACCACATTCCATACAAATGACTTATCACCACAAAATGATACTTTGGTTGTATATTCTCTAAAAGGGGCGGTACTGGGAGGTGGGTAGGGGGTGGAGACAAGGAAGGGGTGGTCCTGGGAGGTGGTTAGGGGGCGGAGACAAGGAAGGGGCGACACTGGGAGGTGGGTTGAGGGTGGATACAAGGAAGGGGCGATACTGGGAGGTGGGTAGGGGGTGGATACAAGGAAGGGGCGGTACAGGGAGATGGGTAGGGGGTGGATACAAGGAAGGGGCGGTACTGGGAGGTGGTTAGGGGGTGGAGACAAGGAAGGGGCGATACTGGGAGGTGGGTAGGGGGTGGATACAAGGAAGGGGCGGTACTGGGAGGTAAGTAGGTGGTGGATACAAGGAAGGGGCGGTACTGGGAGGTGTTTAGGGAGCATAGACAAGGAAGGGGCGACACTGGGAGGTGGGTAGGGGGCGGAGACAAGGAAGGGGCAGTACTGGGAGGTGGGTAGGGGGTGGAAACAAGGAAGTGGCGGTGCTGGGAGGTGTTTAGGGGGCGGAGACAAGGAAGGGGCGGGTACTGGGAGATGGGTAGGGGGTGGATGCAAGGAAGGGGCGGTACTGGGAGGTGGTTAGGGGGCGGAGACAAGGAAGGGGCGGGTACTGGGAGGTGGGTAGGGGGTGGAGACAAGGAAGGGGCGGTACTGGGAGGTGGTTAGGGGGCGGAGACAAGGAAGGGGCGACACTGGCAGGTGGGTAGGGGGTGAAGACAAGGAAGGGGTGGTACTGGGAGGTGGGTAGGGGGTGGAGACAAGGAAGGGGCGGGTACTGGGAGGTGGGTAGGGGGTGGAGACAAGGAAGGGGCAGTACTGGGAGGTGGTTAGGGGGCGGAGACAAGGAAGGGGCGACACTGGAAGGTGGGTAGGGGGTGAAGACAAGGAAGGGGTGGTACTGGGAGGTGGGTAGGAGGTGGAGACAAGGAAGGGGTGGTACTGGGAGGTGGGTAGGGGGTGGAGACAAGGAAGGGGCGGTACTGGGAGGTGGGTAGGGAGGTGGGTAGGGGCGGAGACAAGGAAGGGGTGGTACTGGGAGGTGGGTAGGGGGCGGAGACAAGGAAGGGGCGGTACTGGGAGGTGGGTAGGGAGGTGGGTAGGGGGCAGAGACAAGGAAGGGGCGGTACTGGGAGGTGGGTAGGGGGTGGAGACAAGGAAGGGGCGGTACTGGGAGGTGGGTAGGGGGCGGAGACAAGGAAGGGGCGGTACTGGGAGGTGGGTAGGGAGGTGGGTAGGGGGCGGAGACAAGGAAGGGGTGGTACTGGGAGGTGGGTAGGGGGTGGAGACAAGGAAGGGGCAGTACTGGGAGGTGGGTAGGGGGTGGATACAAGAAAGTGGCGGTGCTGGGAGGTGTTTAGGGGCGGAGACAAGGAAGGGGTGGTCCTGGGAGGTGGTTAGGGGGCGGAGACAAGGAAGGGGCGATACTGGGAGGTGGGTAGGGTGTGGAGACAAGGAAGGGGCGACACTGGGAGGTGGGTAGGGGGCGGAGACAAGAAAGGGGTGATACTGGGAGGTTTGTAGGGGGTGGATACAAGGAAGGGGCGGTACTGGGAGGTGGTTAGGGGGTGGAGGCAAGGAAGGGGCGGTACTGGGAGGTGGGTAGGGGGCGGAGACAAGGAAGGGGCGGTACTGGGAGGTGGGTAGGGGGTGGAGGCAAGGAAGGGGCGGTACTGGGAGGTGGGTAGGGGGCGGAGACAAGGAAGGGGTGGTACTGGGAGGTGGGTAGGGAGGTGGGTAGGGGACGGAGACAAGGAAGGGGCGGTACTGGGAGGTGGTTAGGGGGTGGAGACAAGGAAGGGGCGGTACTGGGAGGTGGGTAGGGGCGGAGACAAGGAAGGGGCGGTACTGGGAGGTGGGTAGGGGGTGGAGACAAGGAAGGGGCGGTACTGGGAGGTGGGTAGGGGGCGGAGAGAAGGAAGGGGCGGTACTGGGAGGTGGGTAGGGGGCGGAGACAAGGAAGGGGCAGTACTGGGAGGTGGGTAGGGAGGTGGGTAGAGGGCGGAGACAAGGAAGGGGCGGTACTGGGAGGTGGGTAGGGGATGGAGACAAGGAAGAGGCAGTACTGGGAGGTGGGTAGGGGGTGGATACAAGGAAGTGGCGGTGCTGGGAGGTGTTTAGGGGCAGAGACAAGGAAGGGGCGACACTGGGAGGTGGGTAGGGGGTGGATACAAGGAAGGGGCGATACTGGGAGGTGGGTAGGGGGTGGAGACAAGGAAGGGGCGACACTGGGAGGTGGGTAGGGGGTGGATACAAGGAAGGGGCGACACTGGGAGGTGGGTAGGGGGTGGATACAAGGAAGGGGCGATACTGGGAGGTGGGTAGGGGGTGGAGACAAGGAAGGGGCGACACTGGGAGGTGGGTAGGGGGTGGAGACAAGAAAGGGGTGATACTGGGAGGTTTGTAGGGGGTGGATACAAGGAAGGGGTGGTACTGGGAGGTGGGTAGGGGGTGGAGGCAAGGAAGGGGCGGTACTGGGAGGTGGGTAGGGGGCGGAGACAAGGAAGGGGCGGTACTGGGAGGTGGGTAGGGAGGTGGGTAGGGGGCGGAGACAAGGAAGGGGCAGTACTGGGAGGTGGTTAGGGGGTGGAGACAAGGAAGGGGCGGTACTGGGAGGTGGGTAGGGGGCGGAGACAAGGAAGGCGGCGGTACTGGGAGGTGGGTAGGGGGTGGAGACAAGGAAGGGGTGGTACTGGGAGGTGGGTAGGGGGCGGAGACAAGGAAGGGGCGGTACTGGGAGGTGGGTAGGGGGCGTGGACAAGGAAGGGGCGGTACTGGGAGGTGGGTAGGGAGGTGGGTAGGGGGCGGAGACAAGGAAGGGGCGGTACTGGGAGGTGGTTAGGGGGTGGAGACAAGGAAGGGGCGGTACTGGGAGGTGGGTAGGGGGCGGAGACAAGGAAGGGGCGGTACTGGGAGGTGGGTTGGGGGTGGAGACAAGGAAGGGGCGATACTGGGAGGTGGGTAGGGGGTGGATACAAGGAAGGGGCGGTACAGGGAGATGGGTAGGGGGTGGATACAAGGAAGGGGCGGTACTGGGAGGTGGTTAGGGGGTGGAGACAAGGAAGGGGCGGTACTAGGAGGTGGGTAGGGGGCGGAGACCAGGAAGGGGCGGTACTGGGAGGTGGGTAGGGGGTGGATACCAGGAAGGGGCGGTACTGGGAGGTGGGTAGGTGGTGGATACAAGGAAGGGGCGGTACTGGGAGGTGTTTAGGGAGCGTAGACAAGGAAGGGGCGACACTGGGAGGTGGGTAGGGGGCGGAGACAAGGAAGGGGCAGTACTGGGAGGTGGGTAGGGGGTGGAGACAAGGAAGTGGCGGTGCTGGGAGGTGTTTAGGGGGCGGAGACAAGGAAGGGGCGGTACTGGGAGGTGGGTAGGGGGTGGATACAAGGAAGTGGTGGTACTGGGAGGTGGGTAGGGGGTGGATACAAGGAAGGGGCAGTACTGGGAGGTGGGTAGGGGGTGGAGACAAGGAAAGGGCGGTACTGGGAGGTGGGTAGGGGGTGGATACAAGGAAAGGGCGGTACTGGGAGGTAGGTAGGGGGTGGATACAAGGAAGTGGCGGTGCTGGGAGGTGTTTAGGGGGCGGAGACAAAGAAGGGGCGACACTGGGAGGTGGTTAGGGGCGGAGACAAGGAAGGGGGCGGGGTTTGCACCTATGTTAGATGATATAGGAATGGGGACGCACCCGCGAGGCATTTGTGGCAGCAGTAGTTTTGTTTCCTGTGTTTGTACTCGTGGTTGCTGCAGGGGGCGGAGCCATTCTCCGATCTCTTCTCTCTGTTGAAGCCGATTGGCTCGCCGTGGATCAGCAGAGCGTTGGGAAGAGGGATAGCGAGGGTCTGATATTCATCGGGGAAGACCCACAGGAAGGACACCTGAAAAAAGACAAAAATAATATTATAGAAGAAGTGATGGCGGCTCTTTTCTCTTCTATAAGAATCATTTGCTGCACGATGGTCACAAACCTTCACCCAGAACTGAGATTATTATTTACTATAATTGTGAGCGCCCTCTAGTGGCCATAAAGGGGGATTTACCCTGAAATCAGGAAAGTACTGCATTACAACCACTAGAGGGCGCTGATGTGAATATATAAATCAGATAGAATTCGGGATGTTTGTAAATGTTTGTCACATCCGGACAGAAATCTTTATTTTTATAATCAGTTCTTTTGGTGTTGAAGCAAAATAGCTAAAAAATAAAAATAAAAACGTGTATAAATGAGAGAAGAAGATGTGGAATGACGTCCAATCACAGGACACAAATTTCACCCGAGATTCACAAATGAAATACATAAAAAAAAAAAATCGCACAGAACTGCATGTGGTGGGAACCGGTCCTTAGGGAGGGAGAAGAAGCACAAGGAGACAATCAGTTTATGAAGCACGCTGATAGGAGGAGAGAGCAGAGAGACAAAGAGATGAGCTAATCACTGCACTGCTTCTCCTTCCACTATCCAATCACAGGCAGGGGGAGGGACAAGACCTGTAAGTGTTACTGATCCATGCCAGGCAGAGCTGTGTAAATCTCAGGACTGGATGGATGGTTATATAAAAGGGGCGGGATGGTTATATAAAAGGGGCGGGATGGTTAAATAAAAGGGGCGGGATGATTATATAAAAGGGGCGGGATGATTATATAAAAGGGGCGGGATGGTTATATAAAAAGGGGCGGGATGTTTATATAAAAAGGGCGGGATGATTATATAAAAGGGGCGGGATGATTATATAAAAGGGGCGGGTGTATTATTGAGGACCCATCTCGATAGAAGAGCGCTGGCCGCGCCCATTCAAATACAGCAAGGGGCAGATCTGATTATAAGAGGCCGCGCTCACTGAATACAAATCTACTGCTCAATAAAACACCCGCCCCTTTTATTTGAGTTGAGCGCGGCCAGCGCTGTTCTATCCATGGAGATGGGTCCCCCGTCTGATAGAACGAGCGCCGTGTTAAATGCGCATGCTCCAAAACCAGCTGATTGAACAAATGTTTATACTCTGAGATTTCCGTTATATGGGACTGCGCATGCGCATTGCAACCCGGGCACTATCTGATAGGGGACCCAGAATGATAGGACACCGGGGTCTCCACTCCATAGTCCTGTGCCCCGGGGACTGCTGTGTTCTTCTGACTCACAACTGTTTTAAGTTTCTATCCATTTCAGAGCGCTGTGATTGGGCCGATTGGTTGCAGGGAGGGGCGGAGCTCTCACTCTAGGGACATATTACCAGGCCTGCTCTGCTATTCTATTATACCAGTGAATCGATCCAAACCGATCAGTTCAGTCCGATGAATCGATCCAAAAGAACGATTTGTTCATGAACTGGACATCACTAAGAAGGAGGAGACAGTCCTGGTGGGAGGAGACAGTCCTGGTGGGAGGAGTTCGGTCTCTGGACTGTCATAGATTGGAGGATCATCACTTCTTCTGAAGAGTAACTTTGTTTCATTTTCCCAAAAATCCCCCAGGAGGCGTGGCCTCCCGATACATCGTCACTGAGAACAATAATAAATATTCGGGGAATTCTTCTGTATATAAAACTCTTTTATCTGATAAGGAAGTTTTCTTCTCCAGTGATAGCGACCCGGAGATGCGATAAATGCGATACAATGAATGCGATGCAATGAATGCGATGCGATAAATGCGATGCAATGAATGCGATGCGATAAATGCGATGCAATGAATGTGATGCGATAAATGCGATGCAATGAATGCGATAAATGCGATGCAATGAATGTGATGCGATAAATGCGATGCAATGAATGTGATGCAAAGACATTTGGGGTTCATCCTCCACACCCCCCCCCATGTCACTGCTTGTCTTCCTTCATTTAGCGGGGGAGGGAAGGGGGCTCTGATAACCCCAGAAGTAATGAAAATTGAAGAAGTCGATGGAAGGTGGGGGGATGGTGGAGGGAAGGCGAGAGGAGGGGGGATAGTGGGGGGGGCGTGTCCCCCAAAAATAAATATAATAATTCTATTGCATGGGTCTCCCATTGGGAATTTTATATGACCGGGTCCCTTTAAATGAAGCCTCTGATTGGCTGGTGACCTTCTGGAGGAGGAGTGGGCGGTGCTTAGCAGGTCGTATTTGCATGATACGGAACCTCCCACTAAACTGATGTGATGCAGGAATCGCACCGCATAGCAATCACGCCGTGTTCATGCGATTTTCTGTGGATAAAGACAACGCCCCAAAAGCGGAACGCGGTGCGTTTGTCTGAATCGGGTGTGAGCTCTCATGCGACTCTCCAGTGTCTGCCCCCTAATATGTAGATTTGAGGCTGGAATCGCAGCGCACAGAATTGCACCCAAGAGAGCGATTGATTTACAATTCTGAGTGACGTCTATGGAGGAGAAGAAAGGCGATTAATCGCTGACAGTTTGTGGCGCATGATGACGCGCCGCGGGAGAATTCGCTTTCACCGATAGTCAGGTGACACCAAGGAAGCCGCCCAATGCGACTAGAAATCCCCGGGGTTGGGTGACGCGGCGCAGAATCCTCACATTTCAGGTATTATCGCATGCGGATCGCAGAGAGAACTTCACAACCCGATCTCCGCCATCCCTGGAGGGAAGTCTCGCGTGTCTTTTGCGTGTTTTTTTTTGCGTTTGCACATTTTTCATAAAACACGCATCAGGCAGCTCATTCATGTCTGTGGGCGACAAACGCATCATAGAGATTATCGCTGCGTTCAGATTTCACTGCGCATTTTACTGCCTTTGTTCCCCTTTTTGTGCGTTGAAAATCGCATGTCAGCTCCCCGTGTTTGGGGGGGTGACATCATCAATGAACGCGTTTTACCGCAATTTGTAAACGTGCGGAAAAATTAGCAATTTTTCACACCAGCGCCACTTGTCATGCGATTTGATCGCTTCACATGACAAGTTGCACCCTATCGTCCGCACAGGAAGCGATCAAATAGGTGTGACTCCGATTCTAGCGTTATCACTAGACTCCTCCCTCCCTCCGTGACTCCAATTCTAGCGCCATCACTAGACTCCTCCCTCCCCCCGTGACTCAGATTCTAGCGCCATCACTAGACTCCTCCCTCCCCCCATGACTCAGATTCTAGCGCCATCACTAGACTCCTCCCTCCCCCCGTGACTCCGATTCTAGCGCCATCACTAGACTCCTCCCTCCCCCCGTGACTCAGATTCTAGCGCCATCACTAGACTCCTCCCTCCCCCCGTGACTCCGATTCTAGCGCCATCACTAGACTCCTCCCTCCCCCCGTGACTCAGATTCTAGCGCCATCACTAGACTCCTCCCTCCCCCCGTGACTCCGATTCTAGCGCCATCACTAGACTCCTCCCTCCCCCCGTGACTCCGATTCTAGCGCCATCACTAGACTCCTCCCTCCCCCCGTGACTCCGATTCTAGCGCCATCACTAGACTCCTCCCTCCCCCCGTGACTCCGATTCTAGCGCCATCACTAGACTCCTCCCTCCCCCCGTGACTCCGATTTTAGCGCCATCACTAGACTCCTCCCTCCCCCCGTGACTCCGATTCTAGCGCCATCACTAGACTCCTCCCTCCCCCCGTGACTCAGATTCTAGCGCCATCACTAGACTCCTTCCTCCGTGACTCCGATTCTAGCGCCATCACTAGACTCCTCCCTCCCCCCGTGACTCCGATTCTAGCGCCATCACTAGACTCCTCCCTCCCCCCGTGACTCAGATTCTAGCGCCATCACTAGACTCCTCCCTCCCCCGTGACTCCGATTCTAGCGCCATCACTAGACTCCTCCCTCCCCCCGTGACTCAGATTATAGTGCCATCACTAGACTCCTCCCTCCCCCCGTGACTCTGATTCTAGCGCCATCACTAGACTCCTCCCCCCCCGTGACTCAGATTCTAGCGCCATCACTAGACTCCTCCCTCCGTGACTCCGATTCTAGCGCCATCACTAGACTCCTCCCTCCCCCCGTGACTCTGATTCTAGCGCCATCACTAGACTCCTCCCTTTCCCCGTGACTCAGATTCTAGCGCCATCACTAGACTCCTCCCTCCCCCCGTGACTCCGATTCTAGCGCCATCACTAGACTCCTCCCTCCCCCCGTGACTCAGATTATAGTGCCATCACTAGACTCCTCCCTCCCCCCGTGACTCCGATTCTAGCGCCATCACTAGACTCCTCCCTCCCCCCGTGACTCCGATTCTAGCGCCATCACTAGACTCCTCCCTCCCCCCGTGACTCTGATTCTAGCGCCATCACTAGACTCCTCCCTCCCCCGTGACTCAGATTCTAGCGCCATCACTAGACTCCTCCCTCCCCCGTGACTCAGATTCTAGCGCCATCACTAGACTCCTCCCTCCCCCCGTGACTCCGATTCTAGCGCCATCACTAGACTCCTCCCTCCCCCCTTGACTCCGATTCTAGCGCCATCACTAGACTCCTCCCTCCCCCGTGACTCAGATTCTAGCGGAGTCGCACTGATTTTGAACGCAGTTTGTGTGAGTTCAGGTGCGACTTGTGTGACATCTGAGCGTCTGACATCGGCAGGAAGTCTTCCGAGTCGCACTTTTTTGAAATCACTTGACGTGAAATCGCACAATTTCAGTATTGCGATGGATGTTGCGGGGGTTGGGCCCCTTTGGATCGATGTGCGTTTTTAGCACCCCCCGTAGGCAGCGGATGGTTCAGTAGCACGACTGCGACAAAGACTATCCCTTCTGATGCGTTTGTGGGCGGTCCATTCAAGTACATGGGGAGGAGCTGGAGATGCGGATTAGTCGGCCAATCTGTGATTCTGTAGGAGGGGCTTCCCGGGAGATTATAAGAAGGAAACAAACGTTCTTCAGAGGAACTTTCCAGCAGAAAAGTCGCCAAAGTGATCAAGAAATTCGAGAAAAAATTCAAAAAGTTAAAAAAAAAAAGTGCGACCTTCAAGGTGAGATAAAATCTCCGCTGTGCGAGGAAAAACGCCGCATACAAAACGAAGAGCGACTTTCACACGCAGGAAGAAGCTCCGCCTTTTATTCCTCGCACACAAACACTGTGTTATTCTATGATCTCTGATAGGTTGTCGGGACTGGGAGGTGTCTTCGCTCGGTCTCTATGCCGGGATAACGCAGCGACCTCCCTCTGGGCACAGAACGATCGGCGGTCCAGTGACGCGTATGTGTGGATAGGAAGCCCCTCCCCCTTTGCTGCGGCACATTTGTGTTATGCGGGTGAGAAGAGGTTAAACCCGGACGGAATTTGTGTCTTTTCTCCCCGATGATGTAAAGCGGAGCGCTCAGCTTTTATTCGTGTAATTAGTTTAGCGCTGGACGCGGCGTGCTGGGGGGGAGGGGTCGTGCTGTTGGGGGGGGAGGGGTCGTGCTGTGGATAGGAGGAGTCGTGCTGTGGGGGGGAGGGGTCGTACTGTGGGGGGGAGGGGTCGTGCTGTTGGGGGGGGAGGGGTCGTGCTGTGGGGGGGGGGGGTCATGCTGTGGATAGGAGGAGTCGTGCTGGGGGGGGGGGGTCGTACTGTGGGGGGGGGGAGGGGTCGTGCTGTTGGGGGGGGGGAGGGGTCGTGCTGTGGGGGGGGGGGGGGGGGGGGGGTCGTGCTGTGGATAGGGGGAGTCGTGCTGTGGGGTGGGGGGGAGGGGTCGTACTGTGGGGGGGGGAGGGGTCCGTGCTGGAAATGCTTGCCAAATATTCCCTTTTATTACTCAATCCTACTTCGAAAAAAACAAGGGGGGGAGGGGGGGGTCAGACAAGTAAAGACGGATTAACAAATTACATGAATCGGAGCGATGGCAGCACCGGATTACACCGGATTACACCGGATCATAGAGAAGGATTGAAGGCGAAGTCGCAGTAAACTCGGTACGCGATGAAATGCGTCGCTGGAAGCGCTGAGATTGCGATATCACTTTAGGAACGTTTATATCTCAGCCCTGGAAGAAGAGAGATGTAAAGAAGTTTTTCTTGGACCTGATCGCTTCTCCGTGTTTCCGGCGGCAAACTACACAGAAAAACGCACATCACGCTTGTATTGCCATTAAATATGAATGTAAAGCGCTGTGTAAACTGTCGGCACAATATAAATCCTGTATAATAATAATAATAATATCTCCGGCATGCGCTGCAAAACGCACCAAAAAGTGCAGAAAAAAAAGAGGAGAGATCTTCTTTCAGGTGTGAGCCGCGCGTCGGCCCGGAGAGGGGGATCGGTGCGGCGGGACGGGAGGACAATTACAGAACAATGTCTGTGTCTCTCCCTCCAGCAGCTGAAAGCCGGCGGGAGGGGGAGGGGGAGAAACCGGCTTTCAGCTGCTGGAGGGAGAGACACAGACATTGTTCAGTAATTGTCCTCCCGTCCCGCCGCACCGATCCTCCTGCTGTTAGGGCCCCCCTACAGGGCGCCTGGTGGTACCCTCCTATCAGCGGCCCTGTCTCTATCCCTACCAGGCATTGCAGCCCAAGCTTCAGCATGACAGCCATGGAACCGGCATTGTCCTCCCATAACAGCCATGGAACTGGCATTCTCCCATGACAGCCATGGAACCGGCATTCTCCCATAACAGCCATGGAACCGGCATTGTCTCCCATAACAGCCATGGAACCGGCATTCTCCCATGACAGCCATGGAACCGGCATTGTCTCCCATAACAGCCATGGAACCGGCATTCTCCCATGACAGCCATGGAACCGGCATTGTCTCCCATGACAGCCATGGAACCGGCATTGTCTCCCATAACAGCCAAGGAACCGGCATTCTCCCATGACAGCCATGGAACCGGCATTGTCTCCCATGACAGCCATGGAACCGGCATTCTCCCATGACAAGCCATGGAACCGGCATTCTCCCATGACAGCCATGGAACCGGCATTGTCCTCCCATGACAGCCATGGAACCGGCATTGTCTCCCATGACAGCCATGGAACTGGCATTCTCCCATGACAGCCATGGAACCGGCATTGTCTCCCATGACAGCCATGGAACCGGCATTGTCTCCCATGACAGCCATGGAACCGGCATTGTCTCCCATGACAGCCATGGAACCGGCATTCTCCCATGACAGCCATGGAACCGGCATTGTCTCCCATGACAGCCATGGAACCGGCATTGTCTCCCATGACAGCCATGGAACTGGCATTGTCTCCCATAATCAGCCATGGAACCCGGCATTCTCCCATGACAGCCATGGAACCGGCATTCTCCCATGACAGCCATGGAACCAGCATTGTCTCCCATAACAGCCATGGAACTGGCATTCTCCCATGACAGCCATGGAACCGGCATTGTCTCCCATGACAGCCATGGAACCGGCATTGTCTCCCATGACAGCCATGGAACCGGCATTGTCTCCCATGACAGCCATGGAACCGGCATTCTCCCATGACAGCCATGGAACCGGCATTGTCTCCCATGACAGCCATGGAACCTGCATTGTCTCCCATGACAGCCATGGAACCGGCATTGTCTCCCATGACAGCCATGGAACCGGCATTGTCTCCCATGACAGCCATGGAACCGGGAATTGTCTCCCATGACAGCCATGGAACTGGCAATGTCTCCCATGACAGCCATGGAACCCGGCATTCTCCCATGACAAGCCATGGAACCGGCATTCTCCCATGACAGCCATGGAACCGGCATTGTCTCCCATGACAGCCATGGAACCAGCATTGTCTCCCATGACAGCCATGGAACCGGCATTGTCTCCCATGACAGCCATGGAACCGGCATTGTCTCCCATGACAGCCATGGAACCGGCATTGTCTCCCATGACAGCCATGGAACCGGCATTCTCCCATGACAGCCATGGAACCGGCATTGTCTCCCATGACAGCCATGGAACCGGCATTGTCACCCATGACAGCCATGGAACCGGCATTGTCTCCCATGACAGCCATGGAACCGGCATTGTCTCCCATGACAGCCATGGAACCGGGAATTGTCTCCCATGACAGCCATGGAACTGGCATTGTCTCCCATGACAGCCATGGAACCGGCATTCTCCCATGACAGCCATGGAACCGGCATTCTCCCATGACAGCCATGGAACCGGCATTGTCTCCCATGACAGCCATGGAACCAGCATTGTCTCCCATGACAGCCATGGAACCGGCATTGTCTCCCATGACAGCCATGGAACCGGCATTGTCTCCCATGACAGCCATGGAACCGGCATTGTCTCCCATGACAGCCATGGAACCGGCATTGTCTCCCATGACAGCCATGGAACCGGCATTCTCCCATGACAGCCATGGAACCCGGCATTGTCTCCCATGACAGCCATGGAACCGGCATTGTCTCCCATGACAGCCATGGAACCGACATTCTCCCATGACAGCCATGGAACCGGCATTGTCTCCCATGACAGCCATGGAACCAGCATTGTCTCCCATGACAGCCATGGAACCGGCATTGTCTCCCATGACAGCCATGGAACCGGCATTCTCCCATGACAGCCATGGAACCGGCATTGTCTCCCATGACAGCCATGGAACCGGCATTGTCTCCCATGACAGCCATGGAACCGACATTCTCCCATGACAGCCATGGAACCCGGCATTCTCCCATGACAGCCATGGAACCGGCATTCTCCCATGACAGCCATGGAACCGGCATTGTCTCCCATGACAGCCATGGAACCGGCATTCTCCCATAATAGCCATGGAACCGGCATTCTCCCATGACAGCCATGGAACCGGCATTGTCTCCCATGACAGCCATGGAACCGGCATTGTCTCCCATGACAGCCATGGAACCGGCATTCTCCCATGACAGCCATGGAACTGGCATTGTCTCCCATGACAGCCATGGAACCGGCATTTCCCTTCTTATGACGGCCTCCATCTCTCACGATTGGGTCCCTTTAAGCTCTCGGTCAGCAGGAAATGGGGGGTGGCGGCCGCTGTCAGTGCGTTGCCATGACAATAGATGTACGCCCCCTTCACCAAACTCGCCCTTTACCACTCAATTCCCAAATCTGCAGCTTTCATTAACAACAATCCCTGGTGATCCCGCCAATAACATCCCCGCTCACTTAGTGCACAAACATGTCAGAGGGTGTCAGAGGAGGGTGTCAGAGGAGGGTGTCAGACGGTGTCAGAGGGTGTCAGAGGGTGTCAGATGGTGTCAGAGGGTGTCAGAGGGTGTCAGAGGAGGGTGTCAGAGGAGTGTGTCAGAGGGTGTCAGACGGTGTCAGAGGGTGTCAGAGGAGGGTGTCAGACGGTGTCAGAGGGTGTCAGAGGAGGGTGTCAGACGGTGTCAGAGGAGGGTGTCAAACGGTGTCAGAGGGTGTCAGAGGGTGTCAGACGGTGTCAGAGGGTGTCAGAGGGTGTCAGAGGAGGGTGTCAGACGGTGTCAGAGGAGGGTGTCAAACGGTGTCAGAGGGTGTCAGACGGTGTCAGAGGGTGTCAGAGGGTGTCAGACGGTGTCAGAGGGTGTCAGAGGAGGGTGTCAGACAGTGTCAGAAGGTGTCAGACGGTGTCAGAGGGTGTCAGACAGTGTCAGAAGGTGTCAGAGGTGTTCAGACGGTGTCAGACGGTGTCAGAGGAGGGTGTCAGAGGGTGTCAGAAGGTGTCAGAGGGTGTAAGACGGTGTCAGAGGGTGTCAGAGGCTGTCAGAGGAGGGTGTCAGACGGTGTCAGAGGAGGGTGTCAGACGGTGTCAGAGGGTGTCAGAGGAGGGTGTCAGAGGGTGTCAGAAGGTGTCAGAGGAGGGTGTCAGAGGCTGTCAGAGGAGGGTGTCAGACGGTGTCAGAGGAGGGTGTCAGACGGTGTCAGAGGGTGTCAGAGGAGGTGTCAGAGGGTGTCAGAAGGTGTCAGAGGAGGGTGTCAGAGGGTGTAAGACGGTGTCAGAGGGTGTCAGAGGCTGTCAGAGGAGGGTGTCAGACGGTGTCAGACGGTGTCAGAGGGTGTAAGACAGTGTCAGAAGGTGTCATACGGTGTCAGAGGGTGTCAGACGGTGTCAGAGGAGGGTGTCAGAGGGTGTCAGACGGTGTCAGAGGGTGTCAGAGGGTGTCAGAGGGTGTAAGACGGTGTCAGACAGTGTCAGAGGGTGTCAGACAGTGTCAGAGGGTGTCAGAGGGTGTCAGACGGTGTCAGAGGGTGTCAGACGGTGTCAGAGGGTGTCAGAGGAGGGTGTCAGAGGGTGTCAGAGGGTGTCAGAGGATGTCAGACGGTGTCAGAGGGTGTCAGACGGTGTCAGAGGGTGTCAGAGGAGGGTGTCAGAGGGTGTCAGAGGATGTCAGACGGTGTCAGGGAGGGTGTCAGAGGGTGTCAGAGGGTGTCAGAGGAGGGTGTCAGAGGGTGTCAGAGGATGTCAGAGGAGGGTGTCAGACGGTGTCAGAGGGTGTCAGAGGATGTCAGACGGTGTCAGAGGAGGGTGTCAGAGGGTGTCAGAGGGTGTCAGAGGCTGTCAGAGGAGGGTGTCAGACGGTGTCAGAGGGTGTCAGAGGATGTCAGACGGTGTCAGAGGAGGGTGTCAGGCGGTGTCAGACGGTGTCAGAGGAGGGTGTCAGAGGGTGTCAGACGGTGTCAGAAGGTGTCAGAGGGTGTCAGAGGGTGTCAGACGGTGTCAGACAGTGTCAGACAGGTGTCAGAGGGTGTCAGAGGGTGTCATACGGTGTCAGAGGGTGTCAGACGGTGTCAGAGGAGGGTGTCAGGTGGTGTCAGAAGGTGTCAGAGGAGGGTGTCAGAGGGTGTCAGACGGTGTCAGAGGGTGTCAGAAGGTGTCAGAGGGTGTCAGAAGGGTGTCAGACGGTGGTCAGACAGTGTCAGAAGGTGTCAGAGGGTGTCAGAGGGTGTCAGAGGAGGGTGTCAGACGGTGTCAGAGGGTGTCAGACAGTGTCAGAAGGTGTCAGAGGGTGTCAGACGGTGTCAGACGGTGTCAGAGGAGGGTGTCAGAGGGTGTAAGACGGTGTCAGAGGGTGTCAGAGGCTGTCAGAGGAGGGTGTCAGACGGTGTCAGAGGAGGGTGTCAGACGGTGTTAGAGGGTGTCAGACGGTGTCAGACGGTGTCAGAGGAGGGTGTCAGAGGGTGTAAGACGGTGTCAGAGGGTGTCAGAGGCTGTCAGAGGAGGGTGTCAGACGGTGTCAGAGGAGGGTGTCAGACGGTGTCAGAGGGTGTCAGAGGGTGTCAGAAGGTGTCAGAGGGTGTAAGACGGTGTCAGAGGCTGTCAGAGGAGGGTGTCAGACGGTGTCAGAGGAGGGTGTCAGAGGGTGTAAGACGGTGTCAGAGGGTGTCAGAGGCTGTCAGAGGAGGGTGTCAGACGGTGTCAGAGGAGGGTGTCAGACGGTGTTAGAGGGTGTCAGACGGTGTCAGACGGTGTCAGAGGAGGGTGTCAGAGGGTGTAAGACGGTGTCAGAGGGTGTCAGAGGCTGTCAGAGGAGGGTGTCAGACGGTGTCAGAGGAGGGTGTCAGACGGTGTCAGAGGGTGTCAGAGGAGGGTGTCAGAGGGTGTCAGAAGGTGTCAGAGGGTGTAAGACGGTGTCAGAGGGTGTCAGACGGTGTCAGAGGGTGTCAGACAGTGTCAGAGGGTGTCAGACGGTGTCAGAGGAGGGTGTCAGGCGGTGTCAGAGGGTGTCAGAGGAGGGTGTCAGAGGGTGTCAGAAGGTGTCAGAGGGTGTAAGACGGTGTCAGAGGGTGTCAGACGGTGTCAGAGGGTGTCAGACAGTGTCAGAGGGTGTCAGACGGTGTCAGAGGAGGGTGTCAGGCGGTGTCAGAAGGTGTCAGAGGAGGGTGTCAGAGGGTGTCAGACGGTGTCAGAGGGTGTCAGAAGGTGTCAGAGGGTGTCAGAGGGTGTCAGACAGTGTCAGAAGGTGTCAGAGGGTGTCAGAAGGTGTCAGAGGATGTCAGACGGTGTCAGAGGAGGGTGTCAGAGGGTGTCAGAGGGTGTCAGAGGAGGGTGTCAGGCGGTGTCAGAAGGTGTCAGACGGTGTCAGAGGAGGGTGTCAGAGGGTGTCAGACGGTGTCAGAGGGTGTCAGAAGGTGTCAGAGGGTGTCAGAGGGTGTCAGACGGTGTCAGACAGTGTCAGAAGGTGTCAGAAGGTGTCAGAGGGTGTCAGAGGGTGTCAGAGGAGGGTGTCAGACGGTGTCAGAGGGTGTCAGACGGTGTCAGAGGGTGTCAGACGGTGTCAGAGGAGGGTGTCAGACGGTGTCAGAGGAGGGTGTCAGACGGTGTCAGACAGTGTCAGAAGGTGTCAGAGGGTGTCAGACGGTGTCAGAAGGTGTCAGAGGGTGTCAGACGGTGTCAGACGGTGTCAGAGGAGGGTGTCAGACGGTGTCAGAGGAGGGTGTCAGAAGGTGTCAGAGGGTGTCAGACGGTGTCAGAGGGTGTCAGACGGTGTCAGAGGAGGGTGTCAGACGGTGTCAGAGGAGGGTGTCAGACGGTGTCAGAGGAGGGTGTCAGACGGTGTCAGAGGAGGGTGTCAGACGGTGTCAGAAGGTGTCAGAGGGTGTCAGGCGGTGTCAGAAGGTGTCAGACGGTGTCAGAGGAGGGTGTCAGACGGTGTCAGACAGTGTCAGAAGGTGTCAGAGGGTGTCAGACAGTGTCAGAAGGTGTCAGAGGGTGTCAGACGGTGTCAGAAGGTGTCAGAGGGTGTCAGACGGTGTCAGGCAGTGTCACCAGCAGGAAAGCGGCATTGAGAAATGTTGTGCAGCCATCGCCGGAGTGCATTGTAGATGGGAAGTGGCTACAAAAAGGAGGCAGGAGATCAGCAGCACTGAGCACAAAGGATGAATTGGGCATTTTGTATGATAGGCGGAGCTTCCAGTTGGGGGTTTATATCTGTACAATGGACACAAAGTGACCCCCACACATGGCGGAGGTCAGATCTGCGACACGTCAGTGGATGATGCACGTGGAGATCACTTCATCTAGATACACGCTGTCCTCACCTCAAATAAGGGAGACCCCCCTCGCCCATCCCCCTCCCAATACTTACCTGAGCCCCATCTCAATCCAGCAATGTGCCCAAGAGCAGTGATTCCTCCTGGCTCTCTCTCTCCTCATTGGCTCAGAGACAGCAGCCATTGGCTCCCTCTGCTTCCAGTCACAGCCAATGAGGAGAGAGAGCAGCAGTGGGCGGTCTTTATTCCAGGAAGTCTCACATTGGATGACTGCACAGATCTGGAGGAAATACACAAAGATCACCGAGATTCAGGAAGAAGACGCCGGACCGATGGATTTGTTCCTCCTAACGTGCGTCTCCGCTAACATGTTTCGGGGGCGGATCCTCTTCATCAGGTCTGGTGACAAAACAAGTTGCTAAGAATTTTTATGAGCACCAATCCTGCCAAAGCTCCGCCCACCATAAACTATTGTCATTTCCTCCACCATAAAACACACTTTTATTTAATCGTCTTTCCCCATCGCCGTGCCGCACACCTCCCCCGCCCAAGGCTGAAATTCATTTGTTTTTTAAAAAAAATCTCCATCCTTGTCCCTCCATTTATTTATTTTTTGCTTGAAACGGATTGGTCAGCCCCTCTAACTACTTCAGATCCGCGCCGTAGCCGAAAGACGGCTACAGCGCAGACCTCATTTCCCGGGAGGGCACCCATGGACGTCCACCGGTTCTCGAGCGGCCTGCGCGCCCCCCTGCAGGGTGTCCGCGGCGCGCTCTGTGATCAGTGAGTCAAGGAGACTCGGCTGATCGGAGTAAAGGGTCAATCCCGACCCCTTACCATGTGATCAGCTGTCAGCCAATGACAGCTGATCATGTGATGTAAACAGAGCCGGTAATCGGCTATTTTTTCCTCCTCACGCTGATAGTGCTGCTCATATGTGCCACCTGTGCCACCTACCAGTGCAGAACAGTGCCGCCTACCAGTGCCCATCAGTGTCACCTACCAGTGCCGCTCATCAGTGCCGCCCATTAGTGCCGCCTACCAGTGCCACCAGCGCCACCTATCAGTGTCACCAACCAGTGCCGCCCATCAGTGC